>VDFB02037577.1:0-58579 GCA_007258455.2 Sequoia sempervirens | reverse complement strand
CAGCTATTATACCAGAAGGTGTGAAGACTTGATAAATTGGATACAACACCTTCACATCTTGAGCAACTTATATTTTAGTTTGTAAGAAAAAACCCTTTTCTACGGAGAGATGCGGACCATAATACCTTGACTCTTCCAAAGAGTATGCACTGTGAATGTCTTGGAAAACTTTTGAAACTTATCTTTATGTGTGATACACAAAACTAAAATGATATCAATCAAGATAAGTGTACCAGCCTTTACACATCTTCTACTTCCATCAAAAACTTCAACAAAAGTTCATTTATGAACAACAGACCTGTGCACCAATTGATCTAATCCAAATCTTCTTTCATGCTAAAGACTTTAGCACCTTTTCCTTTTTAGGGGGATAAAATATTTTATAAGTGAAGTCTCCCCCTGCGATAATGCAATATCTCAGTTTTGTTGATGGTCTTTTTAGCACTGCAACAACTCAGACATAATATAATATCCTATCTCTCTTGAAAGGTAAATCTCTATCAGCAAGCCTCAAGAGATAACCCCAAGGTCCCTGGTGTCAGGTCTTGACAATGCAACAAACAATTCAGTGATAAATGTGAAATGTTGGTAATCACAAGGGGCCTTACAAATGAACAATGTTGGAAGTGTATGTGTCATCAAATGTTTCAATGTGGTGATGCTTAACTCCTAAAACTAACCCAGATTCAAAGAAAGATCAAAAGAGATAAGGGTTCAAAGAGATATATAAACGAACTCCTAAGATCAATCACAATAATGATGAATCCTTCAAATGGAAAGATCCCCAATAAAACTAATCCCTGCTTGATCAAGGACAAGCTTACAACTACACAAAAACAGTGCAATCTTATAAGGAAACTGAAATATTTTCAGACCATGAACACCCATGAGTATAAACAAGCATTCACAATTGAACTTAGCACAAAATGAGGTCCAGACTAACTTTACACAACAACCTACAATCAGCAAATTGCTAAAAGTATGGATCGGATATCAATCAACATCATAATTAACATTTCACCATCATTGCAAAAGAACTGAAAAAATAACATCTAACATCTAACATTGAGAATCAAGAACAAGAAACCATAAGGTTGTCAAAGCTAAAAGCAAAGTTTTCCAAATCAACAACTCAATTGCATTAGCTTTTCTAGAATTTACATAACAGTCTTCCTACTCTCTCCTCCCCTATAGCTACTAACTTCTCCTAACTTAGCCAATTCTGGCTTTCTAACTAGCTAATCCATTACAAATGAGAGGGCACTGGCCTTATATAGAAAATTACATTTTGAATTGGTGGCCAGGATTAAATCCTTTCAATGGCCTAGATCATTCTTCTAGAATCATCATGAAGTTACATTAGGGTTTGAAAACTCTTGGCACATCATCATCCAATTACATCCAAGCAGTTATATTCTGGAGTAATGAGAAAACAATAGTTTGTCATCTTGATACTGATGAAAATTTTGATTGGTGGAAGAAAACAACTTCACATGTCATTCCTTGTCAAAACACTTCCTCCAATTTGCATACAGCTGGTGGCACAGATTCTTATGTAGGTGCAATTGAAAATAGTTTGAAAACTCCTCCCTTTTTCACGGTTCCATATGTATGTTTCTTGAAAATAGCTTCACTTGCTCCATCTCTTAACACATTTCCATATGTAGGTCCATTTGAGACAATTTGAAAATCTTCTCTCCCTTGGGGACACTTTCACATGTGAGTGCACTTTGAATAATTTGAAATTTCCTTCTTTAAATAAAATTTTCACCTCCCCATCATAGAATAGGCATGCACCCAACAACATAACAAGATTCATTTAGCACTCTATCCCTAAACATTTATTAATAATTTAAATACAAATATTCAGCTGCTTATTAGATAATAGATGATGAACTCCATTAGGCATGATAATAAACCCTTGATTAAATATCCCTAATCTGTATTCGTAGCCAAAGAGTAAATACAAAAATATTAAATTAAATCGGCACCCCTAATACTTAAAATCTTATGCACTAGTGCCATAAATTTTGTCACCAAGAAATGACTACGAGCACTTTAATCAAACCAAGATCAAAACTGTTGGAGATAATAATCTCAACTACCCCAGCTCCGCATTTAAAGAAGAAGCTTCTTAGCGATATGATGGCATGTAATTTCTCTCACGTGGTCAAACTTCTAGACTCTTCTGCCACCGACCTCTCACCGACCTGCAGACCATCTTCTACGCATGTGATTTGAATGTTGATTTCCATAAAGCTCTAAGCCCTCTATAAATAAAGGCAGATGTAATGGGTTCTTTACTCTCTCTAGCAGAGTCCAGCTCCACAGAGCTGTTAGAGGATATTAGCCTGTGTTTAGTCTGGTGTTTAATGCATGAGTTGAAGCTCAGTAAATCAATGTATTGTTTTTCTTTGATTTAATATAAATCTATCTCTGTTCTGCTCTCCCCTGACTCCTTCAATTTGGTATCAGAGCCGTAGGGTGAGATCCTATCAGTCTAGCAGTAAGTATGGTAGTTGGTCAAATAGATGAGTCTGCAGAGCCTCCTAGCTCAAGAAGATACAAGAGCCAAGTTCAAGGTCATCTGGGTTGAAAGTTTTCAGAAGCAAATGCTTAATAAGTTGGCTATTGTCTATTCGCTTCTTTTGGGTCCTCCTGATTTTGTCTGTGTAAGGAGAGCTACAACAATGTTGCAGGATAATATGTTTGATGTGTAAGCTACTATTGAGGAAGAAAGAAGGTGCCCTTGTGGTCAAAGATCTGTGGTCTCAATTGAAGACAAAGTGTTCAACAATTGTCCAGAAGAAGCCCGCCAGGATGGAGAAGATCGCAAAATTGGCTAAGATGGAGATTCTTGTTTCCACATTTGGCATCACAAAGGGAGAGTTTGACAACAAAGATTTTGATAAAGCCCATAGACATAAAGAAATCATATTTTATTACAGCAGTGATAAGGGGAAGCCACTGCCAGAGGACAATGTTCGTTTGGAACCACGCAAAATAAAAGGGAGATTAAGAAGGCACGCAAAGCTGCCGATTTCTATAATCAAAGGATAATTTGAGGAGGAAATCTTGTCACCATTTTTGATAGACGTCAAAAGGAAAAGGAGGTGATCCTATCACCATTTGTGGCAGATGTCAAGAGTCTTTTAGGATCCCCGAGCACCCGCAGAGTGACTCAATGGGAGGTGTTGATAAAACAAGTGAATCACACCTAAACCTACGATGGACTGGTAACCAAGAGGGCTAGAGCTCGTGGTTAGAGCATCCCAACTATAGCATGGGATTTCCTAGGTTCGATCACTAGAAGTTTTTTAGATGTCGTAGCATCAATGAAAATGGAATGAGAATTTGTGGTAGTTGTGATTACGGGGGAGTGTTGGAGATAATAATCTCAACTACCCCAACTCCGCATTTAAAGAAGAAGCTTCTTAGCAATATGATGGCATGTAATTTCTCTCACGTGGTCAAACTTCCAGACTCTTTTGCCACTGACCTCTCACCGACCTGCAGACCATCTTCTACGCATTTGATTTGAATGTTGATTTCCAGAAAGCTCTAACCCCTCTATAAATAAAGGCAGATGTAATGGGTTCTTTACTCTCTCTAGCAGAGTCTAGCTCCATAGAGCTGTTAGAGGATATTAGCCTGTGTTTAGTCTGGTGTTTAATGCATGAGTTGAAGCTCAGTAAATCGATGTATTGTTTTGCTTTGATTTAATATAAATCTATCTCTATTCTGCTCTCCCCTGACTCCTTCAAAAACCATCACCACCATCTTCGAAAACTAAACACTTTTACAGTTGGATTTTACTTATTAATCATTGAAACATGCTTAGATTCATATGTTTCCTTTCCTCACCAAACCCGATTACATAACCATAGGGAACTCTGTTCACTAGTATAAAACGTACCCATGAGCTGCACCATTCCCTGCATCCAAACTTCACGATTTCCACCTCCATTTGTTTCATTCCTAATAACATTTCAAGCTTTTCATTTTGTTTTGTCAATTATTTGTTGTATCAAAGCTCTTTATTCTTTATATTTAATTATCTTAAACCGATTACCACATCCTCAAACATTCTGAGGAAAAATAACACACATCCTCCGCAACCCACTCTCCTTATATCATTTGTGGAATATTCTAACCAGGGAATATATTAATTACATATTGTTCCATACCCTTGATGTGAACCTTAGAGAACGCGACAACCATCTGAATAATTAAACTCTTGCCTTGATTTGACTTAGAAAATCCTTAAGCCCGTGGAGTAATCTACCATTCAATCACCGTCCAAAATACCACCGTCCTAATACCATAATTTCTTCAACCTAAATTAAGTAAAAGCTGCAATTTACACATGAGGCTCATGTACCTAGAACCTTCTCTAGATTTTGATTAAATCCAAAGAGTCCATGAATGATGTCGATTGATATACAAAGTCATCCTAGCCCTTCCTTTCGATGCTCACTAAACCTTTGGTGGTGGTGCCAGAAAGGTCTTTCAAACACATCGTCCAAATGGTCTCGACTTCAATTGTCACCTTGGCATATTACAAAAGCTTGAAAGTATTACTCAAAACTAAAGGTTCTATAGCTCACCACGAATAGCCCTACTTCCACATCAATATCATGCCATAAGTGTTCATCGCCTGCGTTTTTCCTCCAAACACTGGCTAGCGCATTGAGGTGGGAAGAGAACAACAATCGATTGTCTCCCCCAAGAAATAGCCTACATTATGGATCAACAAACACTTGAATATGCACTATTCATGCACTTGCATATCAATCTATCACATTCACTTTCATCCTTACTCGATCTTAAACATGATGCCCGATCATTTTATCATCTCCTCCCTTCATACAATGAATTCACTACCTCATGTTTAAACCTTTGTGATCTTCATGCTAGTGCATTCACCAGTCTTAGCTTCATTCAACAATTATTTATTCTTTGAAACCAAAAGAACCAGCAACCACTCAAGTATATCCCTTCCTCTTACGAATTGCCTTTCATGACATGGTTGCCCCAAAATTACAGGCTTTGTAAACATTTGTTAAGCAAAACCTTAATCATACGCGGATCTAACAGAGGTTTAAACTTTGTGCATGCAACTTCATTTGGCAACAGCTTTTAAGCATCATTTTGGGATTTTAGTGGTCTCGGGGAATTATGGTTCTCACGAAATTTAGGGAGAGACATATTTTCTGAGCCTCGCTCCTTTCACAAAATCCACGTGACAACGGATTACTTGAACACTTTTCCCTGTGAGTTTACACCGCCCTTTGAAGATCACAATTTGCACCTTGACGCTCCATCTTTCATCACCCCTACACATTGCACTACCTCGCATTTCACCGCCTCGCTAATGTCTTGACAACTTCACACTGCATTATATCATGCATTTAGAGCAATTTTGTCTACAAAAATTCCATATTCCCGAGCTGATAATAGCTTTATTCCAAAAATTATGTTGTATACATATATGCCAAGCTTCTCAATCTTGGATGCATATATTCTAGACATTTACTCATATTGTGGGTCTCAGTATATTGTGGATTTCACGATCTTCACAAATTTCTCTTAGGCCTGGAATACCCGAGGCCTTCCCATTATGCATCACTTTAATTGATTGCAACATTTTGTATGATGACACTCAGACTATTTCTCATCTACTTCTCAACATGCTAATCATCATTCTTTTATCCCACTCATCCTTCATATGACTATTTCCTTCATGAGTTCCATGCTTATTCACAAAATCAAACAAACGTCACGCCCCTAATGATAATAACTCCATCGGGTTTGTGAATCTCACTATACTAAGGAAGATTCCAATAGAATCTTTTATTTCGTGACTTATTGCATTAAGACCCCATCTATTAGATTCCTTATGTTGCATAATCCATCGACTCGACTCATACTTCCTCGTCCCTTCGATCTTACTCATGGGGAACATTATGACTAAACATTCAGTCCTCTCTTAAATTTAGGGTGGCGTCCTTCCTCCATTGTCTATGAATCCCCCCTAGAGTGAAGGCTCTTCCTTTATGTCACGCATTGATAGATAGAATAATCATGAGCTGATAAGCAAAATCAAACTCTGTATATATCGAGCCCATCATGATGATATAGTTTGCCACAATTTTGCAGATTCTAGTTGGACTGTACATTATTTATAATTGACTATAATTCATTTCTTCAATTATATCAGCTTCTACTTTGTTATTCATTCTTCACGAAAATATATGCCTCGCTGATTTAGATGCCCCACAGAATTATCTGCTTTCGGGAATTTACCCTTCTCAAGGAATTTGGTTGTGTTCGGATTCTCTGAACCTTTCTTCCTTCGACAATTCTAGTTACGTCCAGATTCTCCAAAATTTGCAAACTTCGTGAATTTCTTTGTAAGGAAAAATCTCTGAAACGTGTATTTCTCGTGGAATTCAATAGTCCCCGGATTTTCCGAAGAGTGTTCTCCTCGCCAAATCCGTCCTTGCTACGAATCTCCAAAATTATTACCACTATTTTTTGACTCATTTCAATCTTCATAAAGTACCCCAACATGCCAACATAGAGGTTGCCTTCATTTTAAGATACACAGCAAGGGGAATGGTCTGATCGTTTATGTGAAGTATCTCATTGTCCTTCATACTAATATGCAGCCCGAATACTATAAACCCTACATGTCATCATGTATATATGTCATTGCATATGACAGTCACCCTACTTACTTTACCGCAGCTTTAGACACTCCTCTCACACCGGGGATTACTCATTAAAAATCATAGTCATCACACAATCAAGCATCATTTCTCATTCTCCATATCGATAGTGATTTCCCAACGTTCACATTAAGACTACTCGTTATAAGATGTCAAACTTAATTTCTTCTCCCTACACATCATTTTCTCCCATAGCATTAAATCTTTATAGCTCTTTCTCCTATCGGAAACACAAAAGAGGCAACCCTTAACTCAATATAAAATGTTTTCTCTTTTGCTTTATGGAAGACATGACTCCTCTGCACGAACTATATGGAGCTCAAGTTTAGAAAATTGGAAATCCTATTTGTTTCATCGTGAATCATCTGGAAGAAGACTAAATTTACATTTTTTCATCTTCTTGATCATTTATTACAATATTAATTGATCCTTAGAGAATTTAAAGTGTCACAGATTTTTGCAAAAAAACTTGCGGCCCGAACTGTCTTGCTTCATGTAATCATCATACATTAAAAACCTTGCTATCTTGTTCATTGGTCAAACATTATTTGCAGATTGCATGTTCTTCAAAGTATATTAGCCTCGTCTCCTCCTCGAAATAAAGACTCGCCTTTATTCCGTCCAAGTGTGCATGAAAATCATTCATTAAAATTTGCATGTGATCACCTGTATTCACCTCACAGATTAGAAGGCTTTGGGGATTTGGAGTTCTTGGGGGTTTTGGAAATAGACAGACTTTGGGGAATCCACCCCTAGATGGATTCTTTGAAAAAACTGATCTTCAGAGAATCTGGCATGACTTGGATTTTCTAAAATACAATAGTTTCGTGTAATCCGGAGGTTGGCGGATTTTCCAAGCCAACGTAATATTTGTCTTAATTCGCCTGGCTTGCAAGTAAATGGTTGCATTTTACACTTTCTCATACTCCTCTAGTGGTTCGAGCACCTCCATTTTTTGTTCCAAAACACCTTATAATGCCTATGAAAACATGTCCATAGTATGCAATATACCCAATCCGCCATACCTTCAAGTGATCTCAAACTTGTAATGCTTTGTTCAGACATATTTTCTATTTCAGAAATTTGTATGCCTCCAAAATTTAGAATCAATTCAATCAGTTTACATTTCCATTTCCAAAATCCATCCCCATTTCAATTGAAAATACACATTCTTTTCCTCTCTCTTGAGATTGACGAATTGCACTCACATATCCTGCAAAATATGATTAGTGCAGATACAAATTCCCACTAATTCCATAATCATCAAATTCCACATTTCGTTTTCAAGTGAACAATCGATCCAATGATGCCTAAAATGAAAGAGTAATGACATGTGTAGAGAAAATGTATGAAATGATGTTGGAAACAAAATGCAACTGATTTACACCAAGGCACAAGATAGTTCAACTTACAAAGTCAACTTGCAAGGGAGTCAGATCTAAGACTAAAGAGGTGAAGTGCCAACACAGTAGACCTAAAATGCATGAATGTATATAAACTAGATTTCTCGCATAGTTCTGCAAAATAAGGATGGTCATAGTGACTGAAAATTCCATTTTCCAAGATAGTCTCAGCAAGATTGGGAAAAATGGCCAAATTAATCTCAAGAACCTTAGTGTTTAGATGCAACCCACCAGATTCAAGGGAGAAAAAGAGGGTCCTACTTTAGCAGGGCATGTGTACAAAAATTGCACAAGTCTGACTTGGAATCTTGTGATGAGTGAACAAGAGTGGAATCATCCTTCTTCTCATGATCTTCCTATACATTTCCCTTCTTTTTTTGATAGAGTGTTTCATCCCTTTTTTATTCTGAATAGATGGCTTCACAAAATCACTCTTGTAATGATTTTCCTTGTGTCCCATCTTATTGTATTTGTAGCACACAATTTGGTGCTATGAAACAAATTTGTTCCTCTTCACTTTGGAGCTACACTCATCTACCTTATGACCATAGTTATTGCAGGCATAAAAATTGTTGGTAAATTGTGTCTCAACTTTTCAATTATATAAAGGTTATTTTTTATAGGATATATATGAATATATATATATATCCTAGTTACACTGATAGGTGTAATAGACAATGGGAGAATGGGATGGAGGGGAGGAGTGGGATGCGTGTAAATAATTTTAGGTTCCTTTTTAGAAAACTCCTAAATGATCGAGATACATTAAATAAGTGATATATTGTAAATCTAGACCATTGATTATTAGGTTTTAGATCTAATGTTGGATATTTTGTTGGTTTGTCTTACCCTAGAAGGTAACCCTATTTTATGAGGGTGTTGTACTACGACTGGAGACGGTGATGTATTTTGAGAGTCTGATAATGGTCATGTTGTCTTTGTATCTCTAGTGGTGATACTCCTATCAGAAGCTTACTTTGCAAGTATATTGTAATATTTATCATTTCTAAATAATATATTGGGCAGATTTTGGAGTGTGGGGTTTTTCTCCCGAAAGGGTTTTCCCCATATAAATAATTGTGTTGTGGTATGCATGCTATTTATGTTTACTTTTGTTTAAGTTTTTGTAACTGTTAAAGACCTGTAAATTTTTGCATTATTCTCCTCTCAAGATTAGTGTAGGAAGTTGTTTTTCTACCCTAGCTTCCTTACAAGTGGTATCATAGCTTGATCACCTTTAGTTTTAGTTGTAGGTTTTTGGGTTTTTTGAACTAATCCAGATTTGAGTGGGAGCTTGTGCAAAACATACTTTGTGGCCTTGTTGTAGGAATTTTCAAATGGAAAGTTCATTAGGGAAAATAGAGATGAATAAATTGGAAATAATTTTGAGATGTGGAAGCTGAAAATGGAGGATATGTTGTTAGATCGAGATTTGTGGTATGTTGTTGATGAGAATAATTAAAGGCCTACAAATGATTCTTAGGCTATTCAATATGATGTTATGGGCCATAAATCCAAGGGTCTAATCAGATTGTGGTTGGAAGACTTTTTTTTAATTAATTTCCATGAAGAAACCTCTACGTAGAAATTATGGAAGAAACATGGTGAGATGTATCAAGAAAAATATTAAATGAACAATATTTTCTTGTGGGAGAAATTGTATTCCTTGAGAATGGAAGAGGGTGAGTGAATCAAAGACCACCTAGAAGCATTCAATATGTTGGTGGATCAATTGGCATCATTTGGTTTCAAAATGGATGAGGAGGAGAAATTTCAGATCTTGCTTTGTTCTTTTCTTGATTCATGGGATTCCCTTGTTATGGCTATTGGGAGTACTCCTGCTATTTTGTAGACTAAAGATGTGGTGGGTTCTTTGCTTTCTAAAGAGATGAGGAGGAAGTGTTGGATGTTGTTGATATGTGGTTTTCATTTATGTCAACACTATTGGCATTAAGGTTGTATATGTCGAGGATATTGAGAAAATTGTAATAAAATAAGTTGCAGGTTGTCAGTGATGCAATGAAGTTCAGTTTAGCCAACATACTATTGCCTAGCTCAATGTGTTGTTGATCAGAGGTTGTGGATTAAAGGGTTTTTTTTTGAGTATATCTAGTTTATCCACATTAAGTTTCAGAGATCCGCATGAAGATTTGATCGAGTTATGAGTATCTATGTTCTGACAGTTATTTTGTTGCTTCGGTTGGTGTTCCTAAAAGAAGATGATGTGATTCTAGTAATTTGAGTTGTTGTGGATGCTTATGTGGTGATTTATAATGCTCGTGGATGTTTCTAGATCATTCTCTATCTTTGTTGCACATCTGCATTGATCATTGTGCTCGCGATCGGTGATTTTCTTTTGTGTGTTCATGTTTTTCATGTTCATGGATGACAAGGTGATTGTAGCGTGTTGTGGATATTCAAGGAATAATTGTTAAAGGTGTTTTGTGTTCGAGGATGTTGTTTTGGGTCTTCACTAAGTTGTGGCCAACATTGGTTGATTTGCATTAATAATTATTTATGTTTTGGGCCAATAGTTTGTATACATTTAATATTTTGTTAAAGCCGACATGGAGTTGATGTATTTCCTAGTTGTGGATATATATGAGCGATTGTTTATTCCATTTGGATGTATGGTGTTCGCAAATAATGTTCTAATCTTTCGAAGTCAGAGGTAGATTGTGAAGAAGTGTGAAGAAGAGTGAGAAAAAGTTCATGTGCTTAACCAAAACTGTAATCAGGCATTAGTAGATGCTATTTTCTCAGTTCAAAATCTTGTGGATGTAATCCGAATGTTTATGTAAGATAGTGTGTCTTCCTTTGGGCAATAAACCTCATTGTAATTGAGTAGTGAGCTCTAGGCAGTGTGCCTGAATGCATGTGCATTCCCAATTTATTCCTTTATACTTTAAATAAGGTATAATCTTGTGGACTAACCTCCACCGTGGTTTTTCCCCTCAAAGGGTTTCCACATAAAAAATCTTGTGTTATGTGTGTATTTGATTTGGTATTGGTTTATGCTTTCATGTTTATTTACCAAATCTTAGAATAAGGTTAATAAGTTTAATAAGTTTAATTTTTTGTGACAGCTGATTCACCCCCCCCTCTTAGTTGGCTTCCCTTGTGTTGCCAACAATTGGTATCAGAGCAGGTTCCTTGGAAGAAGTTTAATAGCTTGCGGTGATCCAGGATGGCCACATATAAGAAGTATAGTCTGAGATTTGATGGAACAAATTATTCTCTATGGAAGACTTGAATGGAGTGTCATCTGAGATGCATTGGTGAACCCTACTAGAACATTACAAGGAATAGGTATATCATCCCACATAATGGTCCTTCTATTGTTGTTGGTATTAAGGATGCCAAGTACAATATAAGGGCTAAGGAAGCATTTTTGAGTGCTCTGATTGATTCTGAGATGACAAATGTTATGAATCTAAAGATTGCTTATGACATATGGAAAAAGTTGGAAACATTCTATGAAGGTGATGCACCTGTGAAGATTGCTAAGTTGCAAAGTTTGAAAGGAAAATATGAAATGTTGAGAATGGGTGATGATGAGAACATTAATTCTTGTATGTAGAGAGTGAATGAACTTGTGTGTAGTATCAGATGTGTTGGTGGAACATTGAAAGAATCATAAATTGTTGCTAAAGTGCTCAGATCCTTGCCTACTGCATACAAAGCCAAAGCTATAGCTATTGAGGAGATCCAGACTGTGACAAATGTAACTAGAGATATGTTGATTGGTAAGCTTACTGCTTTTGAGTTAAGTGAGTTTGGTGATGCTCTTCCTAAGATAGAATCTTCATTCAAGGCTACTATCTATAGAAAAGATAAACAAAGATATGATCCGGCAGAAAGTTCTTCTAGAAAAATATTCAAGTATGAGGAGGAAATAAGAGAGATTGAAGAAGAAGAGAGAAAACTAGATGAGCTTGAAGCACTAATTGTCAAGAGGGAAGCCATAGGAGAAGCTAAGTATAAAGGGAAATTGCCTATTAAATGTTTTTCTTGCAATAAGATAGGTCATTTTTCATCAAGGTGTCCAGAAAGGGTCATTAAGCCAAGATCTAACAAGCCTAGATTCCAAATAAAGTGTTACTATGTTGTTGATGAAGGTGTGACAAATGATCAATTTGATAAAGGGAATGTAAGTGAGGATGAATGGGTATTCATTGCTATCAAGGAAAATTATCTAGTACCTACTGAATTTGCTAGTTGCACAAATGTAGAGAAATCCCTAGCTGCTAGAGTTGAAGAAAAATATGAATGGGTGATTGACAGTGGATGCTCTCATCACATGATAGGTGATAAAAGTAAATTTGTGAGCTTGGAAAAGTATGATGGTGGTGTTGTAAGATTTGGTGATGACAAAGCTGGTGTAATCAATGGTAGAGGATACATTTCTCTTGATGGTAAGCATAATATTGATGATGTCCTATATGTGGAAGGTTTGAAGCATAATCTCTTAAGTGTAGGAAAAATGGTTGACAAGGGATACAATCTTCAATTCAAGGATGGAAAGTCTACAATATTGGGGAGTTCCAAAAATATGATTGCTTCAGGTACAAAAACAAAAGGTAATATCTTTCACCTAAATGTTGCTATTAAAAGTTCTTTGATTGCTCAAGTTGATGAAAGTTGGTTGTGGCATAGGAGAATGTGTCATGTAAACTTTGACAATATTATCAAGATAAGTTCTACTCAGGCTATGAGATATCTTCCTAAGTTGATAAAACCTACAAAGAATGTCACTTAGGGAAGCAAACTAGAGTTTCATTTCGGAGCAAACAACATTGTTCAAATGAAGTGTTGGAGCTTGTGCATACTAACTTGTGTGGTCCTTCTAGAGTCACAAGTTTACAAGGATACAAGTATTTCATGCTACTTATTGATGATTATTCTAGAATGATGTGGGTTACTTTCCTAAGGGAAAAATCTAAAGCTCTGGAGAAATTCAAGATTTTTAAGGCTATGGTTGAGACAGAGATAGGTTTGAAGATTAAATTTCTAAGATCAGATAGAGGTGGTGAATTCACTTATGGTGAGTTTAATTCTTTTTGTGAAGAGCATGGGATAAATACACAATTATCTGCCCTACAGACCCCTCAAAAAAATGGAGTTGTGGAAAGGAAGAATAGGACAATTCAAGAAGCTACTAGGACTATGATGCTGGAAGGAAATTTTCCTCATATCTACTGGAGAGAAGCTGTGAGTATTGTTGTTTACACTCTCAACTGGGTACAAGTCAAAGGTGATACTGGGAAGACTCCTTATGAGCTATGGTATGGTCATAAGCCTACTATTAGATCTTTCAAAATCTTTGGGAGTAAATGCTTTATCAAAAGAGATGAAGATATAGGAAAGTTTGATGCTAGGAGTGATGAAGGAATCTTTCTTGGTTATTCTACTAAAAGTAAGGCCTATCGGTGGTACAATAAGAGATTGAGGAAAGTATTGAAAGTGCTAATGTCAAGGTTGATGAAGACATAGTTAGACCATCCAAAACCTATGGATATGATTCAGATGATCAAGATGACAATTCAGATAAAGGAAAGACATTTTGGACTTCAAATCAAGTCCAAATAATTCTGGCGAATCAAGAAAATCAAGAGGAAGGAACTAGTGGAAGTGTAGAAGTGAGATCACAAGAGCCTGAAATTAAAGAACATCCTAAGACTACAAGGTATGGAAGACTAAATCATTAAGAAGATCAAATTCTGACTCTGCTATTGGTGCTGCTTCATCTACTTCTGGGTCTATTTCTGGTACGGATGCTAGCTCTACTACTACTGTTGTTGGTGCTAGTACTGGATCTACTGGAACATGATCCACTGCATAAGCATAATCAACAGGATCAAAAGAATCTACTGAGTCCCTTAGAATAGTAGGGCTGGATCCACTGGATCAACCCTTCAAATAGTAGGGCATCGACTGAATCCCTATAGAATGGTAGGGGCAGAATCTACTGATGCTTCTATATAAGATGCTACCTGAACCTATGCTTCTGGATCTAATGGAACTGCTCCGAGAGATGCTTCAACATGTGCTTTAGGTGCACTAGCCTCTGCCCTAGCCTATGCTCCTGCTCCTGTCTTTGCTATTGTTGCTTCTGGGTCTCGATCTCGACCTGGACAGGGTGCTTCTAGCTCTTCCATGGCTGGATCAACAGAATCACCTGCGACTGGATATGCAACCTCTACTGCTAGAATAGGTGCTGGAGAAACTGTTGGTGCTGTATCGACTTCTGCTACTAGTGCTGCTGCTTATGGGTCTCGATCTCACTTACGAAAGACAGGACCCCTATCCCTATCAAAGACTGGATCTAGCTCACGAAGGTATGGATCTTCGGTTCGCTCTGGATCTTCACCACCACCACCTGGATCTGGAACTGTTGCTGCACCTGCCCTTGCTTATGGATGTACCGCTTATGGATGCACCGCAACCCCTTTTGTCCTCCCACCCGCCCCTTGTACCTGCCCTTGCTTATGGGTAAACAACGGCTGCTGGGTCCCCTTAAAATAGTAGGGGCTGCTGAGTCGGGCTGCTGGGCGAGAAAGAGAAAGAGAAGGTCTTGATCACGAAGGTCTTCAGCTCGCTCTCGGCTATGTATCTGCACCGGGCTGCTTTGCTGCACCAGCACTGAGCCATAGAATTTTAGGGGCAGCACCTGCCTTTGCTATTGTCTACGATGCGGGCGGGGGTTAACCGTGTTTGATGCTTGCTCTCCTGCCTATCCCGGTGGCACCAGTCCTACCCGCCCCCCCTGCATGCAGGGAGGTTGAAAATAGTAGAAGCATTTATAGTACCGGGAGCAAGGGCAGTAGAAGGGTAGCAGGAGTAGAGACAGGGTTCATCGGGTGCATCATATAATAAAGAGATAGACCCAGCTTATGATTGTCAAGCCCTACGGGGACCCAGAAGGAACGAAGTCGCTTGTCCGCATCGGGCAAGGAGCACCACCAATTGCAGCATTTGAACCAGTTGGGGGTGGGCCCATGCCCCCCACCCAACCCCACACACGGAGGCCCCTACGGGGTGGGTGGGTGGGAGGCAATAGTGAGATCGATCCTGGACGACTAAAGGAAGGTAGGGCGTGTCAGATATCGATCTCTGCTGTCAGTTGTTTGATCTAGTTGAGATCGATCCGGGAGGCAATAGTGAGATCGATCCTGGACGACTAAAGGAAGGTAGGGCGTGTCAGAGATCGATCTTGAGATCAATCTTGGCAGGGCCGAGATCGATTCGATGGGGCAGCAGGGTGGGTGGTCTAACTACAATCCCCGGAACGGCAGATCTGGGTGGGAGGGAGATTCTAGTTGAGGTAGATTAATTGGCCCCCCCCTACTATTTTAAGGGATAGCTTAAGATTAATGTTCTTGCTTTCCCTTAGGATTAATGCCACTTGCCCCTTAGAATAGTAGGGCCCATTCGCCCTACTATTCGCCAGGGGGGAAAGGCAAGAACATTAATCCTAAGGGAAAGCAGGTTTATTAATTTACTGATTATAAGAACAAAGGAGTTCAAACTAGGAGAATAATTACAAAACAATAGTGTTTGATTTCAAAGACTGAGCCTAATAGTGTCAATGAAGCATGCAAAGATGAACATTGGATAGAAGCAATGAAAGAAGAACTACTACAAATTGAGAAGAATGGTACATGGATTCTTTTTCCTAGACCTAAGGAAAAAAATGTAATTGGAACTAAATGAGTCTTTCAAAATAAATTGAACGAGCAAGGTGAAGTTGTTAGAAACAAAGCAAGAATTGTGTGTAAAGGATATTCTCATATGGAAGGGATTGAATTTGAAGAAACTTTTTCTCCTGTTGCTAGGATAGAAGTCGTGAGACTGTTTCTTGCTTATGTTGCTTACAAAAACTTCAAGGTTTATCATATGGATGTCAAGTAAACATTTTTGAATGGTGAAATGAAAGAAGAAGTGTATGTTGAGCAACCTGATGGATTTCAATTGACTGATCAAAGAGATATGGTTTTTCAATTGAAAAAAGCATTGTATGGACTCAAGCAAGCCCCAATAGCATGGTATTTTGTAGACTAAAGAGATGAGGAGGAAGTGTTGGATGTTGTTGATATGTGGTTTTCATTTATGTCAACATTATTGGCATTAAGGTTGTATATGTCGAGGATATTGAGAAAATTGAAATAAAATAAGTTGTAGGTTGTCAGTGATGAAATGAAGTTCAGCTTAGCCAACATACTATTGCATAGCTCAATGTGTTGATGATCAAAGGTTGTGGATTAAAGGGTTTGTTTTTGAGTATATCTAGTTTATCCACATTAAGTTTTAGAGATCCGTATGAAGATTTGATCGAGTTATGAGTATCTATGTTCTGACAGTTATTTTGTTGCTTCAGTTGGTGTTCTTGAAAGAAGATGATGTGATTCTAGTAATTTGAGTTGGTGTGGATGCTTATGTGGTGATTCATAATGCTCGTGATGTTTCTATATCATTCTCTATCTTTGTTGCACATCTGCATTGATCATTGTGCTCGTGATTGTTGATTGTATTTTGTGTGTTCATGTTTTTCATGTTCATGGCCAACAGGGTGATTGTAGTGTGTTGTGGATCTTCAACGAATAATTGTTCAAGGTGTTTTATGTTCGAGGATGTTGTTTTGGGTCTTCACTATGTTGTGGCCAACATTGGTTGATTCGCATTAATAATTATTTATGTTTTGGGCCGATAGTTTGTATACATTTTCTATTTTGTTAAAGCTGACATGGAGTTGATGTAATTTCCTAGTTGTGGATATATATGAGCGATTGTTTATTCCATTTGGATGTATGGTGTTTGCGAATAATGTTCTAATCTTTCAAAGTCAAAGGTAGAGTGTGAAGAAGTGTGAAGAAGAGTGAGAAAAATTTCATGTGCTTAACCGGAACTATAATCAGGCATTAGCAAATGCTATTTTCTCAATTCAAAATCTTGTGGATGTAATCCAAATGTTTATGTAAGATAGTGTGTCTTCCTTTGGGCAATAAACCTTGTTGTAATTGAGTAGTGAGCTCTAGGCAGTGTGCTTGAATGCATGTGCATTCCCAATTTATTCCTTTATACTTTTAATAAGGTATAATCTTGTGGACTAACCTCCACCGTGGTTTTTCCCCTAACAGGGTTTCCACATAAAAAATCTTGTGTTATGTGTGTTTTTTATTTGGTATTGGTTTATTCTTTCATGTTTATTTATCAAATCTGAGAATAAGGTTAATAAGTTTAATAAGTTTAATTTTTTGTGACAACCGATTCACCCCCCCTCTTAATTGGCTTCCCTTGTGTTGCCAACAATTGGTATCAAAGCAGGTTCCTTGGAAGAAGTTTAATAGCTTGCGCTGATCCGGGATGGTGACATATAAGAAGGATAGTTTGAGATTTGATGGAACAAATTATTCTTTATGGAAGACTTGAATGGAGTGTCATCTGAGATGCATTGGTGAACCCTACTAGAACATTACAAGGAAAGGTATATCATACCACAAAATGGTCCTTCTATTGTTGTTGATATTAAGGATGCCGAGTACAATATAAGGGCTAAGGAAGCATTTTTGAGTGCTCTGATTGATTCTAAGATCAAAAATGTTATGAATCTGAAGATTGCTTATGAGATATGGAAAAAGTTGGAAACATTCTACGAAGGTGATGCACCTGTGAAGATTGCTAAGTTGCAAAGTTTGAAAGGAAAATATGAAATGTTGAGAATGGGTGATGATGAGAACATTACTTCTTTTATGCAGAGAGTGAATGAACTTGTGTGTAGTATCAGATGTGTTGGTGGAACATTGGAAGAATCAAAAATTGTTGCTAAAGTGCTCAGATCCTTTCCTACCGCATACAAATCCAAAGCTATAGCTATTGAGGAGATCCGAACTATGACAAATGTAACTAGAGACATGTTGATTGGTAAGCTTACTGCTTTTGAGTTAAGTGATTTTGGTGATGCTCTTCCTAAGACAGAATCTGCATTCAAGGCTACTATCTCTGGAAAAGATAAATAGAGATATGATCCAGGAGAAAGTTCTTCTAGAAAAATATTCAAGTATGAGGAGGAAATAAGAGAGATTGAAGAAGAAGAGAGAAAACTAGATGAGCTTGAAGCACTAATTGTCAAGAGGGAAGCCATAGGAGAAGCTAAGTATAAAGGGAAATTTCCTATTAAATGTTTTCTTGCAATAAGATAGGTCATTTTGCATCAAGGTGTCCAAAAAGGGTCCCTAAGCCAAGATCTAACAAGCCTAGATTCCAAATAAAGTGTTACTGTTTTGTTGATGAAGGTGTGACAGATGATCAATTTGATAAAGGGAATGTAAGTGAGGATGAATGGGTATTCATTGCTATCAAGGAAAATGATCTGGTACCTACTGAATCTGATAGTTGCACAAATGTAGAGAAATCCCTAGCTGCTAGAGTTGAAGAAAAATATGAATGGGTGATTGACAGTGGATGCTCTCATCACATGAAAAGTGATAAAATTAAAGTTGTGAGCTTGGAAAAGTATGATGTTGGTGTTGTAAGATTTGGTGATGACAAAGCTGGTGTAATCAATGGTAGAGGATACATTTCTCTTGATGGTAAGCATAATATTGATGATGTCCTATATGTGGAAGGTTTGAAGCATAATCTCTTAAGTGTAGGAAAAATGGTTGACAAGGGATACAATCTTCAATTCAAGGAAGGAAAGTCTAGAATATTGGGGAGTTCCAGAAATATGATTGCTTCAGATACAAAAATAAAAGGTAATATCTTTCACCTAAATGTTGCTATTAAAAGTTGTTTGATTGCTCAAGTTGATGAAAGTTGGTTGTGGCATAGGAGAATGTGTCATGTAAACTTTGACAATATTATCAAGATAAGTTCTACTCAGGCTATGAGATATCTTCCTAAGTTGATAAAACCTACTAATACCATATGCAAGGAATGTCACTTAGGGAAGAAAACTAGAGTTTCATTTCGAAGCAAACAACATTGTTCAAATGAAGTGTTGGAGCTTGTGCATACTAACTTGTGTGGTCCTTCTAGAGTCATAAGTTTACAAGGATACAAGTATTTCATGCTACTTATTGATGATTATTCTAGAATGATGTGGGTTACTTTCCTAAGGGAAAAATCTAAAGCTCTGGAGAAATTCAAGATTTTTAAGGCTATGGTTGAGACAGAGACAGATTTGAAGATTAAATGTCTAAGATCAGATAGAGGTGGTGAATTCACTTATGGTGAGTTTAATTCTTTTTGTGAAGAGCATGGGATAAAGAGACAATTATCTGCCCTACAGACCCCTCAAAAAAATGGAGTTGTGGAAAGGAAGAATAGGACAATTCAAGAAGCTACAGGGACTATGATGCTGGAAGGAAATGTTCATCATATCTACTGGAGAGAAGTTGTGAGTATTGTTGTTTACACTCTCAACTGGGTACAAGTCAAAGGTGATACTGGGAAGACTCCTTATGAGCTATGGTATGGTCATAAGCCTACTATTAGATCTTTCAAAATATTTGGGAGTAAATGCTTTATCAAAAGAGATGAAGATATAGGAAAGTTTGATGCTAGGAGTGATGAAGGAATCTTTCTTGGTTATTCTACTAAAAGTAAGGCCTACCGGTGCTACAATAAGAGATTGAGGAAAGTAGTTGAAATTGCTAATGTAAAGGTTGATGAAGACATAGTTAGACCATCCAAAACCTGTGGATATGATTCAGATGATCAAGATGACAATTCAGATAAAAGAAAGAAATTTTGGACTTCAAATCAAGTCCAGATCATTCTGGTGAATCAAGAAAATCAAGAGGAAGGAACTAGTGGAAGAGCAGAAGTGAGATCACAAGAGCCTGAAATTAAAGAACATCCTAAGACTACAAGGTATGTAAGACTAAATCATTAAGAAGATCAGATTATAGGTGATAAGAACAAAGGATTTCAAACTAGGAGAAGAATTACAAAAGAATATTGTTTGATTTCAAAGACTGAGCCTAATAGTGTCAATGAAGCATGCAAAGATGAACATTGGATAGAAGCAATGAAAGAAGAACTACTGCAAATTGAGAAGAATGATACATGGATTCTTTTTCCTAGACCTAAGGACAAAAATGTAATTGGAACTAAATGGGTCTTTCAGAACAAACTGAACGAGAAAGGTGAAGTTGTTAGAAACAAAGCAAGAATTGTGTGTAAAGGATATTCTCATGTGGAAGGGATTGAATTTGAAGAAACTTTTGCTCCTATTGCTAGGATAGAAGCCATGAGACTGTTTCTTGCTTATGTTGCTTACAAAAACTTCAAGGTTTATCATATGGATGTCAAGTCAACATTTCTGAATGGTGAAATGGAAGAAGAAGTGTATATTGAGCAACCTAGTGGATTTCAATTGACTGATCAAAGAGATATGGTTTTCCAGTTGAAAAAAGCATTGTATGGACTCAAGAAAGCCCCAAGAGCATGGTATGCCAAATTGGATAAGTATTTGTTGAAGCTTGGATTTAATAAAGGTACTAATGATAGTAATTTTTATTTCAAGATTGATCATGATAAAGATTTTATTGTTGAAGTAGGCTTATTTGACTTTGAAGAAACTTTTTCCCCTGTTGCTAGGATTGAAGCTGTGAGACTATTTCTTGCTTATGTTTCTTACAAAAACTTCAAGGTTTATCAAATGGTTTTCAAGTCAAAATTTCTAAATGGTGAACTGGGTGGCTTCAAAATAGTGGTTTACAAATTATATGAGGAAGGAAATTTAATTTTTTTCCTTTTCCCCAAACTCAATGGGTTCGGTCGAACTCAATGGTTTGACCGAACCCAAAAACCATAAATAAAAATAATCTTATTTAAGGGGGTTCGGTTGAACATGGGTTCGACCGAAACCCCCTTAAATAAGAAAAAAAACAAAAAAATTGTCATTTTTTATTGTCATTTTCACTTTATTTTTACTAGTTGCTTTCCCTAGTGCGTGCGGCGAACCGAAACTGTGATCTGCAAACGGCGAGCAAACTGACTTCATCTCTCTGGTGAACACAAACTCAACTTCTTCTCTCCAAAATTCATCAACCCGACTTGCATATCAAGCACCAGGTATGTGAAATTTGAATTTTGTAGAGTTCAAAATGCATATGTTTGTTAAATTTTGAAACCCTAAATGCCAAAAATTTCAAATTTGTTGAATTCAAATTGCATTTGTTTGAAATTTTTTAAAGCGTTTTCAACATACACTATTTTTCTTCCACATTTCACATACATTTTTACTAGGGCACCTCCAATTTATTTGAGGCATTATATCAAACAGTTCATTAACAAATTTATTTGAGAAATTATATCAAACAGTTCATGATATAAAGTTTCTAGGGTGCATACAATTGAAACTTGGATAAAATTGTTCATATTTTTCCTTTGAGTCTTATGACATTACTCCAAAAATGGTTGGTGAACTAAATGTATGAATCGAAGAATAAATTTAGAGGAAAGAAACTAGATTGTTTGAATGAAATGTATAATAAATTACCCCTTAACTTAAAATTTAAATTCAAATTAGCAAGTTGAATTTACCTCTCTTTATGATCATTTATTCTAATTCAAATTTTGAAATAATTTTGTTTTACTCTATATATATATATATATATATTAGATGCTTAAATTTTTATGTCCTATGTGTAAATGAAATATGCCTTCCCATTTCAGCAATCAAAGCTATGGATAGCCTATAAAATAAAAAAGCTACCTTGCTCCTAAATGGAAAGACCAAGTGAAACATATATAAGAACTTAATAGCATATGGAAACAAACAATATAAAGTTATGAAGTTCAAATAGAACCACAAGTTGTATCATTTGAATGTGGGTAGATTTGTTGGTACCATTAGATGCAACATGCATATAGTTCCCTTAACAATATGGACAAGTAGATTTGACAACTCAAATCATACATATTTTCCAATAGACTCTATCTCACTAGGAAGATATCATTTGTAACATTAAAAATGTCCATCTCTACACATTTTTGGTGGTAGGTAGGTATTGCACAATAAGATAGAGGATGTAAACTGATTAAGACTTGGATAGTATTTTAAAAGGAATTTGAGGTGTGGAAACACTTCCCATATTAACCTATCAAGAGATAAATATGCAAAATAGATTTAATTTTAGTTACAAGAAAAATGTATAAATTATAAATTTATAACATAATTATGTACATGGGAAAATCCTCTTGGAAGAAAAATCCCACAACCAAAAACATGAACCAATTATATTATTTGATAATAATATCATTTACAATAAAATATTCATGTGCATACCCTTATAGTAGTATCATCAACATGTGAATATGGAGTAATTTCTAGTAGCATGATGATACCTACAAAATCATTATGCTTTCTCCATCTCAAGCACCCATAAATAGGAAAAATTTAAACCATAAACCAAGTGTGGTTTACCAAAACCATGAGCCAAAATAATGACCTAAAAATGGCACCAAATTTGGCACAAATTCCAACACCATATTCCTTGACTTGGTTTATAGGATGTATTTAGCAAATGCTTTACATCTTGTCAAAAAAATTCAAATCCTCCTCCTCATAACCGACACTCCATTTTTGACATATTCAAACCCATTATTTAAGATGATCTTGATGATTTTCATAATTCTAATCAATATTCTAGTGTAACCCCCCTTTTTTATTCTCTTATGTGTCATATAACATTTCATAAGTAATTCCCATCTTACAATTTCATACAATGCTCTTACAACTTCTTAAATATATAAAAGGGACAACCCTAGTTCAATTATGATTATTTAATTATTATCACCTACATCCATTCATTACATGTTATTAGTTTTTAGTTGCACACATTATTAGGAAATATGCATTGTCTAAGAAATTGAGGTATATTGCATGTTTAAGAGTGTTTACCTTGATCTTTTATCTAGTTAAATTAATATCCTTTAAAATCTTGTTTTATGGAGTTTTCATCTTAACTCTAATATGGCTAGCAAATAAAATGACGATTGAATCATTTTTTGATATAATAGCTAATGACAACCATATAAAGAGCCACATTAAAGAAGATGAAAAATAATGATCAAGACTATGATTTAGATACATATGTTGCTAAACAAGATATTTTCCTAAATTGATAATTACGTATTGATGCACCTCTCCACCCTAAATATCCTCACTCATTGGCTAGTAATTTATATAATGTATTAGGTGGCTATCCTTAGGGAATTAATACTATTCATAATATTACCACTCTAATGGATTTTAATAATGTTGTACCCTCTATGCATCCATCTACCCTTCATCCTCTTATAATGATTCCTCCTATCATACTATAGTTACCACTTCCATGGGATCCACCACCCATGTCCTACCTTTCTCTCCACTAGTATTTTTCTTATCTCCCATCCTTTTATATATGTTCACACCATTGTTACTACTAGCACTATCCTATATAGATATGTTCTTCATACCATTCCTCCTTATCCTATGAAAATCTAACCTTATAGTGTACTTCTCCTTCCATTACCATGTCATTACCTTTCTAGACCTTCCCCTCTTTATACATTCTCCTTTTTATCCTACACTACTCCTACCACTAATATATCCCTATACCTTGGATATACTATTGAAGAAATTTAACTAACTTTCAATATCGCAAAAATTAGACCCATATTTTTAAACGTAAAATGTGTATAATAATTTAGCACAATCCATGCTTCCTAATTCAACTTCACTAATATCTATTGAATTAACTTAGGTTCATTACAATAAGATAATCATATAGCCATAATTAGTTGTCAAGATAATGGTAAAGTTTTCAATAGCCATATTTATCCTTCCACATGCCACCATTAGACATACACATAAGATTCATGAACATCCATACCTATGAGCATCCAAATACAAGAAATATAACTATATATCATGCACATCATCAACATACACATAAAATATCACACCCATCATCAACACAACTAATAGTTCCCATATCATATTATCTATGTTCTCATACAAATGTGTCTTCAAATACATCAAAGCACTCATGAGTAAATCCACTCTGTAGAGCATACACACAACTAAAAAGGTTCCCCTAAGGTATTTGTCTCCTATATCTATCCTCTTAGCCTATCCTTCTCTATGGATATGTTCCACTCATATCTACCACCCTGAGGTGATCCATGTCTCAATCCTTGTCAAGGTCACTCCTCCTCTCTACCTATATCCTTTCTCAATGAGCTAGATCTATCACTGCTACTCCCCAAAACACCTACATTTAAATATTAAAAAAATGTTTAATAAATCATACAACATTGATTAAAACTAACTAAACAATGAAAGCATTTAATATTATAACACCTTATGAATTATATTGAATGTCCCCACCTTGAAATTTATAGCCATTGATGTCAATCACTTATTCATACTATAGCTTTGTTCTCCAAAACACCTACATTTATATAAAAGTGAATTTTTAAGAAAAATAATATTTAACCTACTTTTAACTCAACAATAATGGATGTATTTCTATCATAAACTCTTCGTACTCATAATAGAATCATGGCCTAGGTAGAGTATAAAAAATGTTGTTTCCAACCTCATATGTAAATCTAGAGTTAGAGTGCCAAAATTGTTGAATTTCATCCTTTGTGCTATTAATTAGCTTCTTATCGACTCATGGAAGCCTACTGCTAAAAGCCCAAGTATGATTTTCAATAGGAATTTCTAATCATGATCTTATTGATAGTACTTTTGATAATGTTTTACGATTTAGGCTTAATTCAAGACAAGTTTACCTTAATAATTGAGCCTTTTTAATTTTTTAATTTCTTACTAATGATGTTATTACTCTATGAGCAACTCTTTTATCTTTTTCCTTACTATTATTTACAATAGAATTGAATGCATTAAAAAAAACTTTAACAACAATATTATTTCGATCAAACTTTTTGTTTACATGAATCTTTGAAATTTATTTAGTAAAGGTCTCATTTTGTACATCTTTAGTAATTGTATAAAAATTTGGAATTTTTTGGTTAATGTCTTATTGGAAAACCATTCATTGAAAATTTTTGAAGCCCACAACCGAATGGTTTGTGATGACCTCTTGCCTTCAAGAATTTCTATTATGCTCATCAATTTCAAACCATTTTGGGGTTCTTGAATGTTTTTAAATTTTAACAAACTCATTACAAAAAGATGGATTTTGAATTTCTTTTTCTTCTTCACAAAGGTTCTCTCTTCTTATGTAATTTGGAGACACATTGAGTTTCATTGGTTCATGTGAGCTATCAATTTAATCATTGTTATCAACAAGTCGATTATTGAGTGCAATTTCAATGTCATAGGGTTCATATCCACATTAGTCAAGAAATTGTTGATGTATTTCTTCTTCTTCTTCTTCTATGATGCTACTCTTATCAATAGGTGTTCCATCAAATTTTACAATATTTTCACATTCATGTTCAACATTTTTATTTTCAATATTATTGTCACTTTCATTTTTTAAACATTTCATTATATTGAACATTAAAATATCCAATTTAAATGTCATTTAAGGGTAAATAAGGACCTTCATCTTCTTTCAATAATTAACACTAGAAATTAATACTTGGTTCATATTGTATACCCACCTCCCAATGGTCTTGGAATGGATGCATTTAGATGGAGAGGATTTCAAAAGGCTCATGGTACTAGTGGACCCCTCAAAGGCATGATATATAACACATGAACTTTATTTATGAAATTTGGTCTTTTTTTGTTGGCTTATAGTATGAATGTTATCTATACTTGGTGGAATTCTTAGTTTAGACTCTCAATCTTCCATTGTTGGTTTCTAGTGTGATTATACAATATGCTCGCCAAACTGTATTAATTTCTAATGTTAATTATTCAAAGAAGGTTTTGTTTCAAAAGAAGAGACTTGTGTTCACATATTCCAAGGCATGTTATTATCCACAATGCATGACACTTCTTCGTGCATCTCTACCAAGTTCTAAACAAATACAGATCTTCCATTTCCATGGAGGAGATAGATGATTTTGTACTAATGTATTCAACCAATGTGCTTTTGTAACATGTTGTAATTAGACAATTGGTCATTTGTACGAGGACCTCACTGGTCTTTTTTATATTTTGTAAAATTTGTTACTTGGACTACAACTGGGGGTTTTCTTGTTGGTTCTTTCCCACCAGTATATCCGCCTAAACTAGCTATATGTAAAATATTATATATAAATAAAATTATAAGTGGTCTCCCACTTTTTCTTAAAAAAAAAAGTTCTTGTAAATGTCCACATCTTTTTCCTTGACACAGTTGCTATTTCTTAAAATATTTCTTATGATTTTTCATAATGTTGACCAGTCAATACTTTACTGTAAATATTCTATAGTCATGCTCTTAAATGTCATAAGAATGTGTCATAATTGTAAGTTTTAGACAAAATATGATATGATATGGTGGAAAAAACCAAGATACAAGTTGGTTTAGTTCTCATAAACTCTCTAAAAAATAATTGAATTGCTACATCCTAACTAGAAATACCATGAGGGGTTTAGATCCCATTTTAGATAAAAAAAATATTTTTATACTCATCACTAGTTCACTTGGACCAACTAAAGAGATGGTGAACTAAGGGAAACTTAGTTCTATTGATAGATTAAAACTTAGTTATTTCTCTTTCCATTGTCCCCTCTCCACAAAACACCCTTATTTAAGTAGATTCTATTAAACCTATCTCACATATCACCTCCCAATTCTTTAAACTTTTCAAACTTCTTATTCCTCATACCTAATAATCTATCCTTCAAGCTCAACACTTCCCACCTCAATCAAATTGATCACCTTGCTTTGCCTAGTATCCCTTTGGTTGATGTTCCTAGACCTCATCAAACTGGTAAGTGGATACAATTGTGGAATGATGCTATTAAATCTATTGCACTACCTTACTATGATCTTACAATAAGAATATGGCTAGAAAGAGATCTAGAATGGAAAAAATATATGGATCCAAATAGAAAAAAAAAACTTGTTTTGGCTTTAGCACTTACTAATAACTTTTCTACAATGAGTGGTTGCTTTCGTTGAAATAAAACTTAGAAGATTTGAACTTAATTGTGGTAGAGGATCTCAATTAAGAGATAGGCTACATTGGATGAAAGGATATAAGGGATACAAATTATTTTTTAGTTGTAATCTTGAACATATTTACATTCTCGAGAGTGGATAATATCTATCGTTGATCAAGAGAGGTAGTTCCATGACAACTCTAATGATATTAAATCCATTTTCCTCCAACATTACAAATAATTTTTAATTGATCTAGTTGAAGGATATCCACGTCAAGATATAGTGAAAAATTATGGGAATAACAATTATATATTTTTTAACATATATAATATGTATGGTTGGATTAGTGAGATATTTATAACAAGTATGCAATGAATTCAAACTTTATTAGATTTGATTCTTAATAAATTAGTTTTAACGATTCAATTTATAGCTTTATGCAATCTGTGGACATCAAATTTGCAAATGGTCAGAAATCTTAACATAATAACATCATGCTTTAGTCATTTCAAACACATTAAATTTAATATCCCTATGAAATACTTAACCATGTTAGAATATGCAAAACTAAATAGAATAAGAATAATTGATTGCAAGCATACACAAACATGATCAAAACTTTATTCCATAGTGGATTGGTGTCACATGTGCTAGTGACCCTTTCCCAATCCTTGATCAATAGCTAAAATGATGAAATGCAAATGGAGATGATGAGCAAGATGAGCTCTCAAATTAAGAGAGTAACCTTGCATAAAAGTTGTGGAGGATTTGCTCAAAGATGAAGCTTGTATTTAAAGATTTTCAAATGCTGAGTGTTGAAGAGGGACCAATGTGGGACTAAAGATCAAGCCAATAAGATAAGGCCACTTGTCAAGTGATGATAGGCCAATGGTTGTGCAAGATTTGGGAAGAGTGCCCATGAGAGGGAGAATTTGAATTCAAATTTGTGCAATGAATGCTGAGTTTGACTTTGGAAGGGGACATGTAAGAGACATGTAAGGCCTCATAAATGCTCTGTTGGGTGTACATGTCCACTTGGGGGGAGATTCAAACTTGGAGAATATTCTCCCTTTATGCCAAGTTGAAAATAAAGATTTTGATAAATCAATTAAATGTAATTTCATGTGCAAGTGGCCAAATCTAGAGAATGCAAGTGGGTGAGATTAGCCTTTAATCAAGATTAATTAGCTAGGATGATGATTAGGCTGATTTGACCACTTTGACTTGATTTAGGGATTTAAATCAAATCAAAGGGAGATGAATGATGCTCTGAGATTTAATTAAATAAATGATTGATTTATTTAATCAAAGAGATGATAGGATCAAGTTTGATTTATTTGATTTAAACTGATGACTTTAGGAGATTGATAAATAAACTTGATTTATTTGCTGAATGGATGAATATGACCTAGTTGAATGCATTATGTCAATTTGATGTGTCTACATTTTGCCCCTCTTTGAAGCAATGTACTTGTTGCGTTGGTTCAAAGAATAAACTTGCCGCTATCAAAACTTAAATTTTTTTGATTTTTCGGATGCCCTAGTAGAAAGAAGTACACTAGTACATTGCCCCCTCGAGACATCGAGCGAAAAGATTCAATTTGAGGGTCGATCTCGCGATAAAGAGGTTCAGAATGGATGGTTATGGACGATGATGCAAATGAGATGATTTTAAGATGCTTAGAATAACAAATCTATATTATCCTAAACAACTTAAATGATGATATGATGTGAGACAGATGAGATGGATGATGTGATATGCTATGATTATGCAATGGATGATTTATGAGAGACTAACAGATCTATATTATGATGATGATTATGCAATGCATGTGAAATGATCGATGTTTCCTATGATGTATGATATGGATGATATGTGATATGCTGACAGTTTGTTGATGCAAGATGTATGTAGGATGCAAGATGTATGATGGATGCATTGGTGATGATGATGTTAGTGCGGAAATGAGATGATGACAAGAGGATCCAACAAGTCCATGATTGATCAAGACTTTATTAGAGATGATGATGATAGATGATGATGATGATAAATGATGATGATTTGCTTATCAAGGATTTGGATTTTCAAAGGGTCACTTACTTTATGTTTGATTACATGCCTAAGTACAATGCATCAAGGTATCAAGAACTAGGATGGCGTTGTACCTAGTGTGATGGACTTTGACTCAACAAGCAGATAGGAGTATTCTTGTTCACACTTGACATACGGAAACCTTGCTAGGGCGTACCTAATAAAGCAAGTACTCGCCAAGTTATATTACAAGAGCGTCCAACAAGCATAGCAAACAAAAGAATAATGATTGTTGCCCCATTCCTATCTCTCTAAATCCTTCGCTCGGATATCATTGAGAGGTCCTTGGAATGAGCGCAATAAGATAAATCAAAAGAAAAGACCAAGTACACAAATAAGCCAATGTTCTTCATACCTTCAGCCAAAGGGATTTGTTTTGATAGGATAAGGATCCAGGGTGATATCCAAAATGATGCCCATTGTCGGAATGATATATCCTAGGACATGCATTGTATAGGATGATGATGGTTTGATAAGTTGATTGATAGGCTGTTGATATAAAGTTGACTGACATGTTTGAAAATGATCAAGACTTTGATTTTGTTTTAAAGATTTGTTGCTTCGATTTTGATTTTATGATTGAAGTTTTCTTTTGCTGACTGGTGTGCTTGTTTTGGTTTGCGTTGCCAAAGGATGAAGGTGATGATCAGTTTATTATGGATGATTGATTATTTCGAATGAAAGCGAAATGGGACTTGTGGATTTTTTCAAACATTTGTATGTTTTTGACGTTTTTTGGAATGTTTTGAGGTTGTTTTTGGGGTTTTCGAGATTTTACAAATGTTTTGATTTTTTATTTTTTGAATGTTTTGGATTTTGTGTTTTTCAAATGTTTTGGATTTTGATGTCTCGGGGGCCAATCAGGGATTAGCCTTGCCTACGTTTAAGCTCAGAGATGACATAGTTCGGATTTCATGTTTTTGATGTTTTTCTAACTTTTATGAATGTTTTTGGATATTTTGATATTTTGGATGTTTTTGGATTTTCTGATTTTCTAATGTTTTTGGATTTTCGCATGATTTTGACAATTTTGATATGGATATGTGTGATGATATCAGTGCTAAGTTTGGGATTTTGCTGAAAACCAAGCTAAGGTTGACTGATCGAATCGATGGATTGACGATGATGATAACATTGTTGAGGATGCACAACAATGCAATGATTGATTGATCAAGATTGACAATGATAACATTGTTGAGGATGCACAACAATGCAAGGATAGTGTTAAGTAACACAATGATTGGGAATGATATCCCCAAGATGATGATGGATTGATGATGATTTGATCAAGACTGGTGATGATAATCATTGTTGAGGATGCACAACAATGAAAGGATAGTGTTAAGCAACACAAGGATATCCTAATGATTTCTTGATTGGATTTCATTGATCATGATTGATGAAGCTTGATTTTGGAACAAAAGTTGTTTCAAATGATTTGATGTGGTGTTTGGCATGCAACTTAGATGCAACTGATAGTGATTTCTTGGATTGATGTTCGATGAAAGATGACGCTTGATAAAGGAACATTTTTTCATCAAAATATGCCATGGTCTAGTGACTCGGATTTTTATTCACAAGTGTTTTGACCAATTTGATTTCATGTTTTCCAATGTTCGGATCACCACATAAGTTGGAGGATATAGACCAAGATTTATTCTCGAAGCAAGATGTACATATCTGCCCCCATTGTCTAGCAATGTATGGAATGTGATGGGATGGATGCTCGGATAAGTGTATGGATGGATGGATATGGTAAGCACGCAAAGTAAGCCAAGGATTTATCTTGCGATAAGATAAGGTGCTTGAATAACGAATGCTCATTTGGATAATGCTTCATGGCTCAGATAACATAGGATAGGATCAATGAAAACGGCCCATGTCAAGATGTTTACCATAAACAAGTGTAAAGTGTGACCCAAAATTTGATCAAGATCAAGATAACTTGGACTATGGATGCAGATGGATGAAAATGGTTTATGGATGAATAGATTTATTATGGATGAGATGGATGGAATGCTCGATTTGTTATGGATGGGATGTGATGCTCTCAACAGAACTGGCGCACGTAGATGCTCAATTCTACACATGACGCCTGTTTACCAAGTTTTCATCATGGTCTTGCCCAAAGCGCCGCCCATGCGGTTTTCACTAGAGGACGATTTTTATCTTTACTGTTTTCAATCCTTTTTCTAATTTTTTTGGATTTTTTGCTTTTTTGATTTTTTTGATTTTTTTCTAAAGATTTTAAGCTCATGCTGAATCATGAGGTGTTGTTGATGTAGATGCCCCTATCATAATGTGCCATCGATATCCTACTTAAAGGAGCTACTTTGCTAAGATACGTGCACTTGAATGCAGCTTTTGGGATTCTTGATTTGCTTCGTCGATACTGGAGTTAACTTTGTCTTTGTGCACACATCACAATAGAGTGCCTTCAAAATCCTTATGATAAAGGGTCATTGCCAATACATGGTTAATATGAGAATTGGATATCATGTGTGGAGGTGTGGATGGAGTGCGTTTAGGGATAAGAGATGGATTGGTTGATAGTTTGGAACCTTTGACTCTCCAAACTTGGGAAGATGAGCAATGATGGGTGGATACGAAAGTGTGCATGGAATTAGGAACAATTGCTTGACACACTTTGTACGTCACTTGAAAAGCCTGCTTTTGATTTTGCAGACATCTTTGATGGATACCTCTCCCTCTTTTATTTTTCCCCATAGTTTCTTTGACTAATGGAGTTTGATAGGGATGATCTTTCTTTGTATGCTTTGGTATCCATATGTATTTGATTTGTCCTTCAATCTTGGCTTATTTTTCTTTGATAACATTCTTTATACTTTGATTTAACACTTTCCTTTGGTGTTGGTCCCAATTCATGGATGGGATAATAGGTGGATGAAGATTCATGGCACGGCTAGTTGTAGTATTAACACTAGCTTCATCATAAGGACTCTTCATGCTCCCTATGTTGACGTTTGCTTGAGACGAAGTTGCCCCCAGTATGGTGGTAGTAGTACCTTCATTCTTTGACTCTTCTTGTTCTAAGATGTCTTGTTTAGTAAACATGCTCTAACAAATGACCACCGTAGTTGACATTCTTTCAATTTGCTGCTTCGCTAACTCTAGATGTTCTATTTGACTTGTTTTGTTGAGCGGATAATGATGGATATCTTTATTCATGATTTCCTCAATCTGAGTTTGGGACATATTTGATCCTGATGTTGACAACTCCGTTTGATTGTAGGAGTTAAGAATCTTCTCTTTTTGTGTAACAAAATTTTGTTCTAGATGAAGATCATCTACGTGCCCATCTGTAGAAATCATCTCATGGGTAGATGGAGGAGTATGTGCTACATGGATATGATCATCTTGCATGGATAAGAGAGTGTTCATTAGATTATTGTAGTATCTTGAAGATACAAATTCTTGATCTTGATTAATTTTAGAGTTGCTTTCGACATGATTTGGATCAAGTTCTTGACATGGGGTAGCTTCAAAGGATGGATTTCTTACAAAGGACTTTTGGATGTCGACATTAGGCATGGTCAATTTCAAGGTTCCTTCAGCATTTGTAACCATGAGGTCAAAGGGGAACAATATGTTTTGAAAATGGCCATTGCTAGACCTTAGTGAAAGATTTTGATCTTGCTTTGGAATAACTTCTTGAGATATGTCCTCTAACTCATAAGGCGATGTAGAGACATTTTCAATATGATCATTGGTCAACAGATCATGCATTATGTTAATTGGATCAAATAGTCCTAACACTCCTTGAAAGAGATCACTAAAAAGTGGCTCTTGATGTATGGTGAGTTGATCATTGGATTGTGTAGATACATCCTCAATGTGCTCCTCGATGGAGAGGTTTTGATCATTGTTTTCGACAATTGTGGTGGAGAGATTGTGAATGTCTTCAACCATAAGTCAAGTGATGTTGATATTTCTTGATTTGGCTCATTGTCAATTTTTGTTGGTGGATTTGGATTGTGATTCAAAAGTGACTCTTGACATATGTCGATTTGATCATTGGATGAAGTAAACGTGTGCTCAGTGATGGATTGATCTTGATCCTTGTTTTCAATAGTTGTCATCTTTTGTGTTGGTTGGGTAGCTTGATATTGTTGAAGCCCTTGGTGGTAGGCTTGATGTGCTTTTAGTGCGATGCTACGATATTGACTTATTGCACTTGGTTTTGGCGGTAGTAATGGTGTATTTGGAATTGTGTTGGATGTGGTGACAAGTGATTGAGATACACTTGGAGCGATAGTGAGTGTTTGAGATGTGATGGGAATGATAGTGGTGGTTGGAATGATTGAAGGGATAGTGATGGTTGGAATGACCGAGGTGATAGGTCCTTGGGAGACTGTATTTTGATTGGTTGGGATCAATGTTGTTGTTTGATTAGATACCATCCATTGGTGTGATGTCGATGGTATATTCAAAGGATTTGTCGTGATGGTTTGATTGATGTTAGGTGGATTGATTTGGATAGCATGATTGGTGTTAGGTAAAGGGGGAAGCCCTAAACCAAGGATGATGTAGGTAATGGTGGTGGAGATTTCCCTTGGCGCAATGCCTCAACTATTTTGGAAAGTTCGCAATTTGATCTCGCCAAATTTGTTCTTGATTTTGATCTTGACTCACTTGAGATAGTTGATTTGGCTTTTGTTTAAGCGGATTTGGGATGTCTACTTGTGGTTTTTGAATGGGATTATGGGAAAATTGACTTTGGATAATGTTCTGATTTGGGATGATGTTCTGATTTGGCATGATAGGATGAACATTATTGGTATTGGGAATCATTTTTCCAAAGTTTTCCAAGTTAGGATTCATGTTTCGAAAACTTGCACTTGGTACATCCACATTTTATTTGTAGGGATTTGGTGGAATGATGTTGCTTGTTTGAAGACTCATGTATCGATTGTTTGGAGGATAGACTTGTAAGTTTGGACTTTGATTTAAATCTATCATGGGGAGATGTGTTCCAAAATTCAAATTGGGCATACTCACATTCGTTGTGCTATTGATATTCATAGGAGATAGTGATCCTATGTATGGATGTGAGTTTCCATAATCCCATGATTTCGTGAGGCTTGGATAGTTTGGTTGGTTTGGAATACTCATGATGTATGAATCTAGTTTATATTCCATGTTTTTCTTGTGTTTTGATCTTGTAGCAAAAGTGACCTCTAAGGTTCTTAGGACCAATGACGAGATGGAGGATGAAATGTGTAAATGATATGAGTGACAAACGTTTAGGAACTTTGGATCAATGCTAGACTTAGGGTTTGATGTTGATTTTGTTTGATTTGGATGATGAATTTGTAAACCCTACGATGTTGGATGTGATCTTAGGATGAATTTTTTCAAAGGATTTCTAATTTAATTAAATGTATGAAAAAGGATGCATTCCCATACATCTAACTAAGCAAATGATTTTGATTTGGTTTAAGGATGTAACCAAGTCTAGAATGATGTTTGCAAAAGATCTAAAGTTGTTTGTGGGATGATGTTGATAAATGTTTGAGGTGGATGAAGTGTTTGATTTTGATCCTAAGAGACTTAGAGAGACTTTGTTTACTAGGCCAAGGTATTGAAGAACACACTTTTCTCTAAGAGCAATCAAAAGACCAATATGACCAAAAGATATCAAGCACATGTGTGGGGTCCAATTTGTTATCTTTGCTTAATGAGATCTTTTTACCAAAAACACACTTCTTGATTAGGTTTCAAATTTAATGTCCAATGTCACAACTTCTTTTCGTCCCACAAAGTGCTATGTGGAAGTTCCAAGAAATTAGGACAAGGGTTGCCTAATGTTGACCTTTGTAAGAGCAAATTAAGATGTAAACCCAATTACTTAGGAACCTCTAAGGACATAATCCCAAGGGTAAGCAATAGTTCTTGGGCTTTGTCAAAGGTATTTGCTCTAAGGGGTTTGAAATTTTTGAGAATCATGTTGAATGTTTGTTTGCAAAATATTTTTGAATACAACACTGTGTTTTCAAACAAAGAACAATTACAAGCCCTATGGATGTGTAAGACAATATTTGTTGGATTCCCACTTGGACAAGTCCAGCTACGCTTATCTCTAGCAGATGGTTAGATGCTTGACCCCATTGGCTCCCCTCCATGACTCATTAACGTCAATCGGGGCAGCCAAGCATCAACACCCATGAAACTCCCATGGCATGCTTTCCATCTCTACTAGAAGACCGTAAGAGTGTGGGGTGGCTTCAGAATGACTGTTCTTGCACCAACAAATAGATTAAGGATTTTGGAAAATTCTAGCACATGGGTTATAGTAAGGACTTTCCATTTGTAGGAGTTGACCCAATGTGGCAAGAGTCCCCTTTCGGATCCATCTTGTCAGAGTCAACCGTGTGATATTGGTGTTTCTTCCAATATCCACATTTATATCCCATCTGGAAATACTCTTGGCTTTAGAGTGTTACCGGTTGAGCCGTTCCCTTGGGTGATTTCTTTTTCCCACAAGGCGGGCCCTCTAAGATAAACAAAAGCAAGCAAAGACACAATCCGTAACTCGATCGATCTTTGATGGCACAAAGAAAGAGAATGTACGCGAAAATGCCCCTACTCACACTCGCACAAAATGTTCAATTTTTTTTAAGCCCAAATTGAAAATGTGGAGGCAATCTTTTGTGCAACTTAACGTCACCAAAAAGACTTTTGATTCTCAAGATTGTCGTGAGGTGCGAGAGAAGCGCATACGTCTTCTTAAGCGAAATTACTTTGCAAAAAAGATTACAAAAACATGAAAGCACTTGTTCATTTTAAGCCTCAAAGAAATGATGAATTCGTTTTAAGCACCAAGATGAAGTGTGAAAAATTTCCTTGTTCACTTTTTAACCAAATCCAAAAGCTAGTAAGTTTCTAATGTTCGATTTTAGCCCTTTGCAACAAAAAACTGAAGTGTTCCTTTTTTAGAGCCTCAAAAGTGTAAGTTGATTTAAAAAATAAACAAAGGCATATAATTTAAGCTTTAAGAATTAAAAAATGCTTTGTGTATGTCAAGCTTCAACACTCAATTTTCTTCGATTCCAACCTTACTTGCTATCACTTAATTTCAATGCTCAATTGCAATGTCAACCCCCTGCAAATAGTACAACATTATTAGAAATAGGATGCACCACCAAATCTCTTTATACACCAATATGTTAAACATAAGCTAAAAATTAATGGTAAGAACCCATTATCAAGAAAGTAAAGAGACAACACACTACTTTTTCCCTTCAAATACCACACATGTGAAACCAAGAGCAGTTTTCACCTTTGTAAAACAAATAATCATATGTTAAGTGTATTGGATACATGTATGATGTGATATTGTATCTTGAAAGAAAATCTAAAGAAATGTGCATCCTTTAGTTTTAATGCATAACTCAAGGCATGATAAATATATGTACAAGTAGAAGACTTGTAATCATGACACATACAGATTTTAATTGATCTTCAATGTCACCCCCCTCCAATAAAAAGCTTAAATCTATAACAAATTTTAAATTCTCACCTTCCCCTCCTTAATGACATTGGGAGGCTCATACCACCGAAATCCAAGTAAAATGCAACCTTCCCTCAATGTCCAGAGTAGAGGTATAATGGGAAGACAACAACCAAAATGCAATTAAGTATTTTCAAGGGGCCCACTTACTATCAAAAGCTCGTCCAGATAAAGATAAAAAAGTGTCAAATCTAGGTTGTATGCTCTTTTTCACTGGACAACCTACTGATATACCTGACTCAAATTATTGCAAACGATAATCAATGAAAATGATTCTTCATCTCTATGAAGATTATGCAATGACCATGAATCCCAATCTGCAGATTGTTAGCACCAAATAAATTTTAAAACAAAATTCACTGAATGACGCCATTCATGATACTCGTTGGGGATTTCTAAGAGTAATAAGTAAAACCTGTTTGCAAGTATATCTTGTTGACAATGAAATCATAAAATAGAACTTTATGATGGTTATACTATGCACCATACTGTCAACATCTGGGATATGTTGTCACCATCATGATATTATCAACCACCTGTTGCTGCTGCAATAACCTGTCAGTGGGAAGCACGCCTATCTTTATTCTCTTCTTATTGACTAGAGTCCAATAAATTTAAGGTCGTCATGTATGAACTTTTAATATCTACACATATAAAGTTGTACGTATTTCTTTTTGTTCTCATACTATTTGACTGTGACTTAAATCAGAAGAGCAGATGAATAATGACTTTGCTGCTAAATTTCTTCAGAGGTAGGTATGGGCATCCTAGAGAGTGGAGACAAGAAGTGGCTTTGACATCCTCTCTACTTCTCTGTTTCCTCCGGGTGTGCAATAATTGAATGTTACTTGTGTCAAGGCCGTTCTATCCCAATCATGTTGTTGTCTTCTCCTCATAGACTTGGATTGGCGTAACTTTGTCAAGGGAATGTCATTAGCTATCTCCATGCATAGAGGCTGCAATGATTCATTCCTTCTGGATCCACGCCTACAGAATACTTAATAAAATAATGTAAAATTTTCAAGCAGATGCAATTGTCAAGTGTAAGGCCAAGAGACCCACGCAAAAGAGTACATGGCACAAGAAACTTTCAAGCAAATGCATTAGACAGGTATAAACAGTGAATCATGAGTTTTCCAACAAAACACCTTAAAGAACCACTGTCTAATCATCCAGGCACGTGAATCTCTCTAGTACAGAATGGCTCAAAGGGACGGTTCATGTATAGGAGGAACTCGATGAGAAGTACCTATACACTATGCATTCAGTAGATCAAAATCCGTGCCTAAAAAGAGACTTTCAAATAGATGGAATTGGTGGGTGAAAAGAAATCGCGCCCAAAGTTTTTTTTTTTTTTTAAACTTTCAAACCGATGTAGCTAGTAAGTGTGATGTTCTAGAGTCTTCACATGGAAGGAATATAAAGGTTCTTGATGGAGGAGAGAATGAAAGCAGCTTGCTGGATGACTCAGGAATGGATCTTTTTGTTTCTATGCCTATTGGGGATAAAATGGAAATACATGAGCAAGAAGTGACAGAGAATCAATATTTTGGTGAATGTGTGCAATGCATAGACTGCCAAAAGAGGCAAAAGGCCTGGCAATATACAAGTATCTATAGATTCATGGTGATGTAATGATTGCAATGCTTTACATGTGACTTGCTCTGTATCACAAGGGAAGAGAAAACATAGTCTCACTAAGTCTTGTGTACACATTCAGCCAAATGTTATTGTTGATCTAGTAGACGGACAAGACTCTGTTAATGAAAATACTAAATCAGACGAGAATAGTATGAGTGATGACACTAGACCAAAGAAGCTCGTGTGGGCTGAGATACAAAAGAGAAGGTGGTGGCCTGCTTTCATTATGGTGCAGTCTAATCAACAGCAGAAAAATAGTTTGAGTCCAGCATCTCCACCAAATGTACTGGTGGTAATGGCAATGTAAGGGGAGGAAAATGATCTCAGAAATCTTTTTAGTAAATGAAAATCATCAGCAAATGTAGTCTATGTGAGAAAAGTCAAAATCCCGAATAGTAAATATGCAAGAGATATATTCAATGTTTAACAAGGCATGATTTATTTGCTCGGTGACATGAACACAAAACGTGAAAGCATAGGAAAATTGCTTGCGTAATGTTTAACTAGAAAATTTATTAGAGTAATGTCTAAACAACAAAGAACATTGATTCAAAAACTAAAAGAAAATCAGAATAACAGTGACAAAACACCGAATACTTTAGAAAGTATTGAAAATCAGCCCTCCTTCTAGCGCCATTTTGTGGACATCAAATCTGCAAATGGTTAGAAATCTTAACATAATAACATCATGCTTTAGTCATTTCAAACACATTAAATTTAATATCCCTATGAAATACTTAACCATGTTAGAATATGCAAAACTAAATAGAATAAGAATAATTGATTGCAAGCATACACAAACATGATCAAAACTTTATTCCATAGTGGATTGGTGTCACATGTGCTAGTGACCCTTTCCCAATCCTTGATCAATAGCTAAAATGATGAAATGCAAATGGAGATGATGAGCAAGATGAGCTCTCAAATTAAGAGAGTAACCTTGCATAAAAGTTGTGGAGGATTTGCTTGAGGATGAAGCTTGTATTTAAAGATTTTCAAATGCTGAGTGTTGAAGAGGGACCAATGTGGGACTAAAGATCAAGCCAATAAGATAAGGCCACTTGTCAAGTGATGATAGGCCAATGGTTGTGCAAGATTTGGGAAGAGTTCCCATGAGAGGGAGAATTTGAATTTGAATTTTTGGAATGAATGTTGAGTTTGACTTTGGAAGGGGACATGTAAGAGACATGTAAGGCCTCATAAATGCTCTGTTGGGTGTACATGTCCACTTGGGGGGAGATTCAAACTTGGAGAATATTCTCCCTTTATGCCAAGTTGAAAATAAAGATTTTGATAAATCAATTAAATGTAATTTCATGTGCAAGTGGCCAAATCTAGAGAATGCAAGTGGGTGAGATTAGCCTTTAATCAAGATTAATTAGCTAGGATGATGATTAGGCTGATTTGACCACTTTGACTTGATTTAGGGATTTAAATCAAATCAAAGGGAGATGAATGATGCTCTGAGATTTAATTAAATAAATGATTGATTTATTTAATCAAAGAGATGATAGGATCAAGTTTGATTTATTTGATTTAAACTGATGACTTTAGGAGATTGATAAATAAACTTGATTTATTTTCCAAATGGATGAATATGACCTAGTTGAATGCATTATGTCAATTTGATGTGTCTACACAATCTATAAGTTTAAATAGTTTGATGGTATCTAAACTTTATACATATAAAAATATGATAAATGTCTAATTATTTTGCTTTCCAATCTATAATTTTTTTATGTTCTTGGCTATATAATTGAAGTTCCTTTATGTTAACAACCATTAGATTAAATATTTTTATCCCCAATTATTTTCAAATAATTTTATACTAATCTTTGTATTCTTATTCTTTCTTTCATCGTTTCATTTAAAATTTGAACCATTTAAGGATGCTATGTTATAGATTATAGTTGTCTTCCAATTCTTTTTAAATTGTTAATAGTATGAAAATATTATTGATGAGTAGATGAATTATTACAAGTTCTATTTTAGATTTGTATTCCTTTATCTAGATATATTATTTACCAAAGTCTCATTGCTCTTTTAGGTGTACTGTATATATATATATATATATATATATATATATATATATATATATATATATATATATATATAACATGGAAAATGTAGATCATGTTCCACCTATGCTAGATTCTTTGTTTGAAAATACTAGTAATGAGATTAAAAATTGAGAGATTCATTAGCACAAGGGTGCAAACCCAGGGATATATAGTGAACCATGCATGTTAATATTGCATAGTCTAGAAAAACTAAAAGATGAACTTGAGAGGACTAGTGCATATTCCCCAGATAGAGTGACTGCTATTCTTTCCCACATGCAGAAGAAGTACATGGTGACGTTCCCCTTAAACAAATACAAGATAGTGTCACCAAAGAAATGATAAAAGCCACTTGTTTTCCATTTTATCAAAATGTGTGTAAGGTTAGGGGATACTAAGTCACTAGATGTGTCGATCATGCTATGGCCTCATTGATCTACCCACGATTTCTCACAGCACATGGTCTATACCCAAACAATGACCAGATTCCATTGTATTTTGTTCAACAGTTGTATGCTGAGGTCCATTTGGGCCTCAAAGTTAACTACCTAGACATTCCACCATATGCTAGCCAGGGGTTCTTGGTGTAGGTTTTTTAATTTCCTTATGTTAGGAAATATTTATTTTTTCCACACATTATTAAGCATACCTTAGGTTATAGGAGATGTGGTTTATATGAGTACATGTGGCGTAATACAACAGTTACATGTGTCACTCTCCCCCACACATGGGTAGTTGAGTTACACATCCTCTTTTGGCTTGTTGTGCCACCTCTCATAACCACTATCTTGTATTTACCTAAGTAAGTTTATGGGGTAGTTGGGTTTCTCACCCTCTTTTGGAATTATGTGCCACCTCTCTCTTGTCTTCACTTGAGGAGGTTATGCCACATGTTTTTTCATTTACCAAGTAGGTAAAACCTCCCACCTTTTATGGGTAGTAGGATTTAATGCACCTCTTGGAATTATTTTCACCACCTTGCCTATATAAGCAAGGCTTCATATGTACTTTTCCATATTCAATTTTCCATTCTTGTATCTTAATGATAGCATAATATTTCTGCCATTTCTCTCTTGTGGAAGTCATTTTGTCTTGCAGGTGATTCTGGGGTGTTTGAGGAGTTCACCATAAACTCCTACATGGTATCAGAGCTTCAGTGCTACAGACTACTTCCCAGATCTGAGGGGTCATCTTGGCATGAAATTTTTGTTGGGTGCAAGTTGGGGTTTGGAGGACCTTGCCATTGAATCCAAGGGTTTTATGCAAGTCATTTTTATTGGAGTTGTTTTCATTTTTTCTTCAGAAATATAGCTTCCACTCATTTTTAGGAAAAATGATTTATGTGTTTTGTTTTTAACTTCAAAATATTTCTAGGTTTCTATTTTTATCTACACATTGTGAACAAATTTTCCAAAAATCAAATCAAAAGTAAAATTTTTTGGCTAGAAAACCCGTTTCCTGCAGACTAAATTCAACCTTTAAAAAAAATCATAACTTTTGGTCATGTTGGTTGTTTTGAATGAGCAACCAGGTTGGTCTCCTATTCTACCTATGGAGTAGCCATCTCCAGTCAAGGGCAGCTCAGAGGACCTAGACCAACTAACAAGATTCAATCAAAGACTGAGATCTTCTGCACTTTAGGCTTTGCAAAACCAGGGCAGGTATACCCACACAATGCCTCAAATAAGACTAGACATTGCTTTTTATAGCAGATGACTCCTAATGCCAAGTATTGAGAACCTCAAATATGGCTAGATTCCCAGTAACACAATACTTGCAGCAACCAGGAGGTAGGGCAAGACATCAAACAAGATTGATTAAATAAAATGATTGATCTTGAGCAAGAAGACTAGAACCCTAAAGACAAATAGCATATATCATATTAGTGCCATATCCATTGGGCTAGGAGTCACAATAATCTGCAAATAGAAGGAACCATTACTCTGGACATTAAAGTCTTTGCAAGATTAACCTTATTAGTCTCACAACTAGTGATCAGATCTATAAGACTACTTATCAAATCCTCCTATCATACAATTGAATCTCTGATATGATTAAAGCATTTAACTTATTCCTTGAATAAGTGCAACAACCAAAATAGACAGTAAAACGTTACATTAAAATGATTAAATAAGTGATCCTTGATCAACTTTCATTAACAATCCATACACACAATACAAAGGAGAGACTTAAAGATCTCAATCTATACATTTAGATTCATACATGTGTCCAAGACCTCACAATTTACAGACTGTAACCCTAAACCTCAAAATCTGGTAAAAACCTGACTCTGTGACTTAGTGTTCTTCTCTTCATATTTTTGTTCTAACTTCTAGCCCCAGACCCTTACAAATGATTCAAAAGTTCCTTTCAAACAGCTCTGAAAATGCCATCCAGCTCAAAGCCACATCAGCACCATGTCAAACCCTAATCGCCATGTTCTTCAACTACTTCTCTGGCCTCATAAATGTCATTGGTCAGGTTGTTGTAGGAAAGACACTCCCGCACGAAAGAAGTCAGGCAATCGATGTCAAATCCGCTGCCAAATCCGCGCATCCATACTCGAGCCATGTCATCCTTGTACCAGAGTCGTGTCGCCATGAATGTTGGTTCAGTGGAGCCAGCGACCAACTCTCTATTGCCATGAATACACCAAGCTTCTGGCGCGAACACAGAAACCCTAACAATGGTCTAGTATGAAACTCGACCGTTGATCATCAGAGATCGAGCGGTCGCCTTTAAATCTTCATCGGACCACTGAGACAAGTCCTCCACTAGATCGCACTGCATACTGGTCTTCAGACAAACATCGGGCACCTTTATCGCTCAAATTAAAACATCACCGTTCATCATCTGCATGTGCACATTGATGTTCCATTAGTAGCTCGGGCTTTAATGCACCACATGGAGAGGCTCATATTGGCGAGAGATAGCAGTGTCGGGAAGACCTCAAGGTGAAGAGAAACAGCTACAACGAAGAGCCAAGCATATCGGCCAGACAAAAGGAACTCGAGGAAACGTCTAGCTAAAGGAAACATGCTACACCAAACACCCGTCAAAGTCGACAGGAGATCACAATGTTAGCGAGACCATACAGCGAAATCCACATGTGACACTGAAAACACCATAGAGTCGGGGAGAGATGGCCAAGTCGGCCAGACATCATAGCGAAGTCACAGTGTGTTACCGAAAGATATTTCCTTCATGCAGTGTCGCCAAGATGATTCAAAACTCACGCCGACAAAGACCACCTTATGTTCCATCAGCGAGACCGAAGGTCACTCGCTGAAGACCCAAGCTCATACCGAAGAGATCTTTATACACCACTTAAGTCGCTATGTCCTATAACTTCTTTCACCGATGAAATCACTTGACAAATGTATGTCGTTGTAGCACAGAATCATCAATGAGAAGTCATGTAGACACTTCACTGTTATACCAAGAAGACCCTTAGAAACTTGTTCGTCGAGAGAAGATAAGACCTTCACCGAAAGCCACACATTGAATCACCGTCGGCAAGACATGACCCCATCGCTATGACATACACCGAAACACAAGTCTCCCCGAAGCATCAAGTCTTCCATCACCGGTCGGCGTAGCAAGATGACATCGCCGAGACATCTCAACAAAAGGTGCCACCCATGCCAAAAGAAAACCACAAGACACTGTCGGCAAGACAACAGATTCGCCAAGAGATATATCGAGAGTTCCAAGTCCCGCCGAAGGGAAGTCACACTAAAGAGCAAAGGGGGCCACCATAGTCGGGAAGACAAGCGGGGTTCGGGGAGACATCTCCCTGACAAAAAGAATATAGGCCGACGGAGACTTCAAGGAGAGAACACGGAGTTGCCAAGATGTCACCCCGAACTGAAAGAGTCACGCCGAAGGCACAACGGAGGACAGCAAAAAGGAACTCGGGGAAACCAAGGGGAGTTGGGAGGACCTCACCCCAAACGGGAACCGTCGAAAGGAAAACCCATCGGTGAGACACAAAGGAGTCAGGGAGACATCTCCCTGACACAACCAACCCAGGCCGAAAAGAAAGAGAACCTTGGGGGACAGATAAGAGTCGCCGAGAGGTTACACCGAAAGTTGAAAGTCACAGCAAAGAAGAAGCGAGGCCGGTAAAAATGGTAGCTATGGGTAGGTAATGAATGGAAAATGGGGCTCAGGGGAACCACTTAAGTTAGAATAAATTGGGCAGACAGGTCAATGAAACAAAAAGGCAAATGGGACGGGAACCAAATAGGGCCGGATCCGGGACCAGGAAAGAGACGGGGAACAAAAGGAACAAAAGGGACCGGGGCTGAAAACTATCCCACCCCCGCCAAAGAAAATACCACAGAGGCGGAGCCAGAACCGACACGAGAAAAAGAAGCCGCAGGGCCAGAGCGGGACAAAACCCGAGACAGAAAAAATGAAGAAGGTTCCAAAAATAATTCCCATCCCGATCCCGCCCTCGCCAAAGAAAACAAAACAAAAGATAAGCGAAGAGACATAGGAAAAGAACCAGTGACCGCTACAAGGCAGAAAGAAAAAGGAACACCAAACACACAGAATCAGGACTGGGATGGATGCGTGAACATGAATTAGAACCTCAGAATTGGAGAAGTTCTAGTTCCCTTCAAGCATTTGTTCCACCCCCGATTCCAAAAGAAAAACCAAAGCAAGCAAAAGATAAACGGGAACCGGAATAAAAACCCAAAAAAAGGAAAAGAGAAAAACCAGGAAACCCTAACACAAGCCGCCCCTTGTAGATCAAAACTAGCACGTTGGGCTCAACCCTTGTGGGAGCCCATTTAACCCACGTGCTAAAATGAAAGACACCCCATAGCTAAAGTTTAGTCATGAAAAACTAGAGTACACAACTAGATAATGAGAAAACCAGAAATGGCACTAACATAGGCTCCAGTTGGGGGATGTATTCCCTTAGTGGGCATAGCAAGAATTCAGATCACTGGGAGAGCAGACCAGAACAAAAAAAACCAAAAACAATGAGGAGCTAACCGGACAAGGTTAGCAGACACAGCAAAACAAAACCGACTAGAAAAGCAAAAACCTAACCTAATGTTCATGGAAAAAGAAATGCTTCAGATGAAGCACCATTTCGAGAATTGTCCATGAATAGGCAACTCAAGAGTCACATTGTTGATTCCTTTGTTTCATCTGATGACACTAGGCCACCAAATGAAAAATGAGAGCCAGATTTTACCTCTGTCAAACACAATTATGCTAAATGAGCTGACATTCCCTAACTTGTGCTTGCCTCTGCCAATCTACAGCAGTATGAATGAATGTACCTCTGCAAACATAAGTGTTAGGTTGCCTCTGTGTAAGTGAAAACTTGCTCTCTGTTTAGTTTTATCTTCAACTATCAACCAGATCCAATAAACTTTATTATTGCCACACTCTTGATTCTTTGATTCTATATCTTGTGGCAATACATGTGAATACTGATCAAGACTGCATAAAAACACAGTCTGATCACAATTAGCTACCTAACAAAATATGTTAGTACCTCTCAACAGGCTGTCATATTCATCATTATAAACATGTACATGATCCTTATACATTTGAAAGTCAGGCATACTTCCAAAATGCTGACTGTTATGTGAGAACAAGCTATCATATTCACTATTTACATTACCCTGAAGCTGAAAAGAACTAGCTCAAGTGCTCTGCATATTGTCACATTCTGTGAAAACTTCATCAAGTGTATACAAAGGGATACACTCACCATTCAACACATCTTGCAACTGCTCTGTATCATTTTCAATAGGAGGAGGCACATCATTAATGCAATGATGGATTAAACTACTACTCCCACTTCCTCTTTTCACTTGGCTCTGTTCTTCATCATGCTGGTAATGAGAGTCACCAAAGGATTCTAACTCATCTTCATGGGTTGTCCAATTGTCATCATCATCCCAATCTTGCTCACTATTGAGCAACTCTAGTTCAGAAGCACAATCTGATTTCAAACTAAAATTAGTTTCATCACGATCTACAAGATCACCATTAGAAGGGGCATCAGAATCACTTGCATCATACCTTGCATCCTACAGGTCCTCATCATCAAGACCGATATGAGTTGCCCACAACAACCTAGAGTTGTTGTGTGCACATCTTTGATATTCTGTGGTTAGAAAATCTGATATTTGTTTACAACTTAGTAGGTCAGTGCTCTGTCCTACCCTCTCAACCACTTCTTCCTCCTCTTGACCTCTACCAGGACTATATACATATCACCAAAGGTATCAAGGAACAAAGTTCTGAGCTGATAACATGAAACAATGGAGTGCACTGGTAAGCAAGTGAACCAATCATCAGCCACACCTTCTAAAGATCTGACAAATAGCTTCATGACCACATCCTCTTTTTCAACCTGACAGTGTCCAATGAAATCAATAAAAAGTTGAATATGTCTTGATGCTGATTCCTCAACACCACCTTTAAACTTGGGTAAATATTTATTGATTCCCCTAAGGGCAGCATGTGGGTAACCCTGGTTTTATCAAAATACAAAGGGTTGTATCTTTCCTTATCATACTCTCTCTTATGAGGACAAGACTGTGCCTTAAGCATGGTATCAAAGCTTGTAGAGGGAGAAACAGGACAACAATGCATTTTGCAAATGAAACCTATCCCTCTACAACTATCCAGTTGCAATATTCAAACTTCCCTTGATGCTAGTGCTTGATCTCACCAAATAAAGGGGAATAAAGTTTTTTTTTTTTTTTTTCAAAAAGCATGAAGAATACCTGGAAACGTTGCAGTCATGGAACTATTCTTTGAATCTTCAATGGGTTTACCTTGACAGAGTCGCCACCTCTTTGCAGAGGACAGAACTTCAAATGATATGAAGCTCACTTACATATAAATCTTTCTCTGAGTTCCATCCGATAGAGCACCATAGATCTTGTAGCTTTCAGGTTCACTACAACAAAGCTTTTCTCCAAGCCTGAGATTCTTCAAACTTTGAACCTAACCAACATGGCAATTGATATGACTCTTTGATAAGGCAAGATTCTGGTCAATCCCTAGCGGAGTCACCATCTTGTTGGTTGTTTTTAATGAGCAACCAGGTTGGTCTCCTATTCTACCTATGGAGTAGCCATCTCCAGTCAAGGGTAGCTCGGAGGACCTGGACCAACTGACAAGATTCAGTCAAAGACTGAGATCTTCTGCACTTTAGGCTCTGTAGAACCAAGGCGGGTATACCCACACAATGCCTCAAATAAGACTAGACATTGCTTTTTATAGCAGATGACTCCTAATGCCAAGTATTGAGAACCTCAAATATGGCTAGATTCCCAGTAACACAATACTTGCAGCAACCAGGAAGTAGCGCAAGACATCAAACAAGATTGATTAAATAAAATGATTGATCTTGAGCAAGAAGACTAGAACCCTAAAAACAAATAGCATATATCAGATTAGTGCCATATCCATTGGGCTAGGAGTCACAATAATCTGCAAATAGAAGGAACCATTAATCTGGACATTAAAGTCTTTGCAAGATTAACCTTATTGGTCTCACAACTAGTGATCGGATCTATAAGACTACTTATTAAATCCTCCTATCATACATATGAATCTCTGATATGATTAAAGCATTTAACTTATTCCTTGAATAAGAGCAACAACCAAAACAGACAGTAAAACATTACATTAAAATGATTAAATAAGTGATCCTTGATCAACTTTCATTAACAATCCATATGAACAATACAAAGGAGAGACTTAAAGATCTCAATATATACATTCAAATTCATACATGTGTCCAAGACCTCACAATTTACAAACTGTAACCCTAAACCTCAAAATCTGGTAAAAACCTGACTTTGTGACTTAGTGCTCTTCTCTTCAAATTTTTGTTCTAACTTCTGGCCCCAAACCCTTACAAATGATTCAGAAGCTCCTTTCAAATAGCTCCAGAAACACCATCCAGCTCAGAGCCACATCAGCGCCATGTCAAACCCTAATCGCAATGTTCTTCAACTACTTCTCTGGCCTCATAAATGTCATTGTTCGGGTTGCTGCAGGAAAGACACTCCCACACGAAAGAAGCCAGGCAATCAATGTCAAATCCGCTGCCAAATTCGCGCGTCCATACTCGAGCCATGTCATCCTTGTACCAGAGCCATGTCGCCATGAATGTTGGTTCGGTGGAGCCAGCGACCAACTCTCTGTCGCCATGAATGCACCAGGCTCTTGGCGCGAACACAGAAACCCTAACAGTGGTCTAGTATGAAACTCGACCGTTGATCATCAGAGATCGGGTGGTCACCTTTAAATCTTCATCAGACCATTGAGACAAGTCCTCCACTAGATCATACTGCATATTGGTCTTCAGACAAACATCGGGCACCTTTATCGCTCAAATTAAAACATCACCATTCATCATCTGCATGTGCGCATTGATGTTCCATTAGTAGCTCAGGCTTTAACGCACCGCATGGAGAGGCTCATATCAACGAGAGATAGCAGTGTCGGGAAGACCTCAAGGCAAAAAGAAATATCTACAATGAAGAGCCAAGCATATCGGCCAGACAAAAAGAACTCAGGGAAACGTCTGGCCAAAGGAAACATGCTGCACCAAACACCCGTCAAAGTCGGTAGGAGATCACAATGTCGACGAGACCATATAGCGAAATCCACATGTGACACTGAAAACACCATAGAGTTGGGGAGAGATGGCCAAGTCGGCCAGACATCACAGCGAAGTCACAGTGTGTTATCGAAATATATTTCCTTCATGCAATGTCGCTAAGACGATTCAAAACTCATGCCGATAAAGACCACTTTATGTTCCATCGACAAGACTGAAGGTCACTTGCCGAAGACCCAAGCTCATACCGAAGAGATCTTTATACACCACTTAAGTTGTTCTGTCCTATAACTTCTTTCATCGATGAAATAACCTGCCAAATGTGTGTCGCTGTAGCACACAATCATCGATGAGAATTCATGTAGACACTTCACTGTTATACCGAGAAGACCCTTAGAAACTTGTTCATCGAGAGAAGATAAGACCTTCATCGAAAGCCACACATTGAATCACCATCGGCAAGACACGACCCCATTGCTATGACATACACCGAAACACAAGTCTCCCCGAAGCATCAAGTCTTCCATCACTGGTCGACGTAGCAAGATGACATCGTCGAGACATCTCAACAAAAGGTGCCACCCACGCCGAAAGAAAACCACAAGACACCGTCGGCAAGACATAATAGATTCGCCAAGAGATATATCGAGAGTTCCAAGTCCTACTAAAGGGAAGTCACACTGAAGAGCAAGGGGGGCCACCACAGTCGGGAAGACAAGCGAGGGTCAGGGAGACATCTCCCCGACACAAAGAACATAGGCCGACGGAGACTTCAGGGAGAGAACATGGAGTCACCAAGATGTCACCCCGAACTGAAAGAGTCATGTCGAAGGCACAATGGAGGGCAGAAAAAAGGAACTCGAGGAAACCAAGGGGAGTCGGGAGGACCTCACCCCGAACAGGAACTGTCGAAAGGAAAACCCATCAGTGAGACACAAAGGAGTCAGGGAGACATCTCCCTGACACAACCAACCCAGGCTGAAAATAAAGAGAACCTTGGGGGACAGATAGGAGTCATTGAGAGGTTACACCGAAAGCTAAAAGTCACAGCGAAGAAGAAGTGGGGCTAGTAAAAAAGGTAGCTATGGGTCGGTAATGAATGGAAAATGGGGCTCAGGGGAACCACTTAAGTTAGAATAAACTGGGAAAACAGGTCAATGAAACAAAAAGGAAAATGGGACGAGAACCAAACAGGGCCGGAGCCGGGACTAGGAAAGAGACGGGGAACAAAAGGAATAAAAGGGACTGGGGCCGAAAACTATTCCGTGCCCGCCAAAGAAAAGACCATGGAGGCGGAGCTAGAACCGACACGAGAAAAAAAATCCGCGGGGCTAGAGCGGGACAAAACCTGAGATAGAAAACATGAAGAAGGTTCCACAAATGATTCCCATCCCGATCCCGCCCCTGCCAAAGAAAACAAAACAAAAGACAAGCGAAGAGACAGAGGAAAAGAACCAGCGACCGCCGCAAGGAAAAAAGAAAAAGGAACACCAAACACACGGAATCGAGACCGGGATGGATGCGTGAACAGGAATTAGAACCTTAGAATTGGAGAAGTTCTAGTTCCCTTCAAGCATCTGTTCCACCCTCGATTCTGAAAGAAAATCCAAAGCAAGCAAAAGAGAAACGGGAACAGAAATAAAAACCCAAAAAAAGGAAAAGAGAAAAACCAGGAAACCCTAACACAGGCCGCCCCTTGTAGATCAAAACTAGCACGCTGGGCTCAACCCTTGTGGGAGCCCATTTAACCCATGTGCTAAAATGAAAGACACCCCATAGCTAAAGTTTAGTCATGAAAAACCAGAGTACACAACTAGACAATGAGAAAACCAGAAATGGCACTAACAGGTCACATTGTCCATTTTTCATAAACAAGATATCTTTGGAAAGTTGATTCTATCCTCTATATAGATTTGAGGTTATTTTTCATCATGGAAGCAGATGTGGACATTCATCAATGCATGCACTATTTTCTTTTTGGTGTGCATTAGGTTTGCATTATTTGATCTCTGCACTTCTGTTCAATTCCAGATCATCTTCAATCAACTGTTGCTTCATAGATTCCAGAGATGTGCCAGCTTGTGAGTTTTCCAGTGTTCCTTGGCATCGGGTCTGCTATTGCTTTATCATGATTCCAACTTGAGTCCTTGAGTGACTCTAATATGGTTTCTAGCAAACAGAAGTATCTTTCCTTGCTTGTTGCATTCAGGATTCCAGTGTTACTCCATAGTTTACTCTAGTGCTTCTTCTTGTAGCAGGTTATCTCTTATGGGGGGGTTCTATGATCTCTCTTATCATCCTTTGCATGGGTAGAGATTGATTGGATTTGTGATGGATATCATTATTGTATTGTATCTCTCTTTTGGGGAGGATTTTTGTCCCACTGGGTTTTCTCTTTTTCTCCATTTGTGAGAGAGTATTTTGTACATGGGTACCTAACATGGCCTAGTAGTCGGGACCCATATTTTCATCCTTGTGTCTTTTCACCCACCTAAGCTATGCTTAAGGGGGGGTGTTGGTGTAGGTTTTTTTAATTTCCTTATGTTAGGAAATATTTATTTTTCCTACACATTATTAATCATACCTTAGGTTATAGGAGATGTGGTTTATATGAGTACATGTGGCGTAATACAATAGCTACATGTGTCACTCTCCCCCACACATGGGTAGTTGAGTTACACATCCTCTTTTGGCTTGTTGTGCCACCTCTCATAACCACTATTTTGTATTTACCTAAGTAAGTTTATGGGGTAGTTGGGTTTCTCACCCTCTTTTGGAATTATGTGCCACCTCTCTCTTGTCTTCACTTGAGGAGGTTATGCCACATGTTTTTTCATTTACCAAGTAGGTAAAACCTCCCACCTTTTATGGGTAGTAGGAGTTAATGCACCTCTAGGAAGTATTTTCACCACCTTGCCTATATAAGCAAGGCTTCATATGTACTTTGCCATATTCAATTTGGCATTCTTGTATCTTAATGATAGCATAATATTTCTGCCATTTCTCTCTTGTGGAAGTCATTTTGTCTTGCAGGTGATTCTGGGGTGTTTGAGGAGTTCACCATAAACTCCTATAGGGGCGTGGTAGGATTGTTGATAGGCCCACCTATCGTCAAGCAAATAGACCACCCCCAGTGTTTAGGGTATTGGTTGGTGACAGGTCTCCTTCTCTCACCCCAGCTCTAGCCCCCATAGCAAATGAGGTTGCCATTGCTTCCTAAAAGGAAGAAATTGACACCGTAGGTGACATTGTGGCTGCCACCACTAGGATATCTGATGATCGTGTAGGTCAGTATTTAATGTCCAAACATTCCCGATCCACACCATTTTCAGCACATTGGAACACCATGGATCCTTTTACAGTGGTCGACATCCCTACTCCTACACAGCTTGATGCACTTACAGGAGATATGTCACGCATGACTCTGCATTGTTTGGCTGAGGACCTATTGGAGGCATATGCCCACATTGCATCAAACAATGGGATCAGTATAGAGCATGTTAGAGAGAATTTGAGATGCAAAGTTCATTCAGTTCCAGGATCCCATCACTCTCAACCGAGCACTAGTGCACATCAAGATCCACCTACAGTTCATACGGCAGCTGCACGGACTATGGGTTTTACTAATATGTTGATTGGTTTTGGTTCATCATCACCGATGCCATCTCACCTTCATAGTCCTCTAAATTCATCATTTATGTCATGACATGGGATAGATTAGATGGATGCAGATGTTGATTCATCGCTTGATCATTTGGTGGATATGGTGGAGGTGACTGTTTCAAAGGACTTAGGTCATCCAATATTAGATGATGTGCATGTATGTGTGCATGTGCATGTTTCAATTCTTTTTTCATTATTTTTTAATTTTTTTTAACTAGATATTCATGTAAGTTGATATATATGTGTATATATATTGTTACAGGTGGACATACCTCATATCACTCCTAGCCTTGGTCTAGATCATGTGCATGATCGATGTGACTCTGTGGATGAATCTGCTATCAGTGGACATGTGAGTTTTACATTTTTATATAATCACACATGCATATGTACATGCAATATATTTATGTATGCATAGATCTAGATTGATATTTAAAAATACAAGTTCATTTTAAAATAAATTTAATCAAATTTATTTAATATAAATTACATGTATTTAACACATCTTGTACACAATTTTATTTGCAGGGCTCAGCACATCCATTAAAGCAGGACCGTTCTCATTCAGATGGCCATTCGTCTAGGAGTAGATATTCATATTAGGCCATGCACTCTAGATTTATGATCTTTACCACATGTATTTGATTATATGATGATCTTTAATAGTATTTGATATTTGATGATCTCTAACTTACATTTGCTTATATGATATACATACATTTGCTTATTTGTTGATCTTTAGTATTCAACATTTGATGATCTTTAATTTACATTTTGTTTTTATGATATGTACATATATTTTCTTATATGATATATACATACATTTTCCTCTTTGCTTATAATATGTGTTATGTTTATATGTATTGAATCCCTTTACATGTATGTACATGTGTTTTTCTTATGGTTTAAACATGTTTACACATAATATATGTATGCATTTGCTTTAAATATTCAATAAACATACATGTTTTCTTATTTTATGATCTCTTACAACTTACATTTCCTTATATTCAATATACATTTGATCTCTAGTAGAATTTTAGGGAAATCAATGCCACTTTATAATTAAGTTCATTCATGTTGATCACAATAAATAATTAAATTAAATGACTTAAGCAACATGAACCATTGAGTTGAGAACAAGATATAATCTTTTTGACAAGTAACTTGAAATTCAATTCAAATATAATTTTAAGAAAATTCAATTCAAATTATATCAAGCTATTATACATTTTTGACAAGTAACTTGAAATTCAATTCAAATATAATTAAGAAAATTTAATTCAAATTATACCTCTATTATACATTTTCTACAACTAACTTGAAATTTAATTCAAATATAATTAAGAAAATTCAATTCAAATTATACCTCTAATATACATTTTTGACACTTTAACAAAATTCTAAAATTACTAGATATGTTGTGCATACCTATGAATTAAAAATAAAAACTCCACAATAAAATAACTTGTTTGTTTACTACTTGATTCATTTAAACTAGGATCTAGTTATTCCATGTACACTTGAATAATTTTGATTCACTTGGAGCACAGATTTTGGAGAAGTTTTTGCACATTTATCAAGGAGGAAAATATTGGAGCTCGACAACTTTTCATTTTTATCAATCAAGGAAAAATTTGGAGGATAATTTAACTAAGTTGGTAGATGACTTGTTTAGATTCATCTTTAAGTTGAAGAAGAAAATGGGACAACAAAGAAAAAGAAAAAATGCATCTCAACGAAAATTGTCAAAAGAAGAAGAACAAAAGAGGCATGAACAAAACTTGGAAAATTATCATAGAAACAAGGTACATTCTTGTTTTTTCTCTCTCTCACTCTCAAGTGTGTGTTTAGGACTTTTACTTTGAAGGTTTCTAACCATCATTGCACTTGAATGACTATAAATACTTTTAAATGTTTTCAAGTCATCTTGGTCATGCAAGTTGCAATGTTTATATGATCCTTCACTCCAATTCCTTAAGCCAATTCTTTTTGTTTCAATATTTTTGTTTTATGTCTTTGGTTTTTTATTTTCATCACTTCAATGTTCTCAAATTATTTTTATGTTTTATGCTCTAGGGATTCCTCAAGCTGGAGTTGAGCCAAATCTAGATATTGGATCAAACAAATATGTTGAAGAACACATGGACCTTGAAGTTAAGGAGGAGACCCAAGTTCAAACAATGCTTGTTGGAGAGGGATCAAGATCACTTCCTTCTACTAGTATGGATGAGCATATAAAACTAGCACAAACTTCTCTCACTTATAGCTCTTCATGTTTTATTAGTTTGTTTGCTTACATACATAAACTTCACTTATATTTAACATCATCTCTCACTTTTGTTTGCAAAATATTTTTTGACACATGTGTAGGAAGGGCTCAACAAGCATGAATTTTTCATGCTCAAGTCGAGCCAAATCTAGACATTGGATCAAATGAATCCACTCAAGAATGCATGGTCCTTGAAGATAGGGAGGAGGCACAAGTTCAAACAATGCATGTTGGAGAAGGGTTGGGATCACTTCCTCCTACTGGTATGGATGAGCATATAAAACTAGCTAAGAAGGTGGGGAAACAAATTTCTCATAGAAATTTAGATCATTTACTTGAAATGGATATGGAGAAACTGAAATATTATGCCAACCAGCCTTATAATAAGAGAAAGAGGTCAATGACTAAAACTGGAATGATCAATATCATTTCAATCATCTTGATACACTTGAAAAAACCCAATTGTTATCACGTTTACTTTTCCTGATGAGCTCAAAGAGTCATTACAATTGTTGGGTGTTCATTCAGCATCAAATAAGAAGAAACACATGGGATTACAAAAGGATATTGTTCAAAATGTTAAAAAGGGTTTAGATTCCATTGGGAAAGGATCTTGATTAGTGGATAAGGCCTTTACAAGAAGGGTGATGTTGACATCTATTGTACATCAAGATATAGCAAGAAAAAGAAAAATGTCTACACTTTCAACTGAAATTGGTTATAGTAGAACTACATTGATAAAATATGAGAAAAAGAGAAAGTTTTTGGATGAGAGTTTAGAAGGAAATTGGGAAATTATGTGTAGAGCTCCCCGTTCTGACAGGATTGAAGATGTTGTTAGGAACTTGGTCTCAGGTTTTTGGCATGATCAAACTCGTCCATCATCGAATACTAGAGATGTTATGAACCACGAGGATTGGACCTAAGTATTTTATTAAAATAATATCAAACATTGGCTAGACATAACACAATTTGAGATACATTATATAGAACTTTTGGCAATGCATATCCTCATATAAAGATTGGGAAAACAATGTTTCAAGGTTGCCATTTATGTGAAGATAAACAAGTTTTTGGAAACTTATTTATTTATGGATATCATATTGAATTAGATCTACTATCGGGTGTTTCAAAAGATGAGAGATGTGGTTTCAAATGCACCTCCCTAAATAGGCAAAGTTTCTTCATAAAGTCCTATTAATGTGATCATGAAAATGGACCTCAAATAAAGCTGCATGAAAAGGAATTTGTAGAGACATGTGGAAATTTAGGCTGAAATTTCCTTCCAAGGAGATGTGGATCTTGACCTAACAAAGACAGTAAATTGCAAGAGGTAAGTACTATTTTTAGAGAGTTTATTTGTTTCAATTTCTCATAGATCAAGTTATTTGGATTCTCTTTAATGTAATGTTTCATTGATCAAGTGTGGTTTATTAGTTATTCACATATTTTACTGACACAGGTACAAGTATGTAGAAGAGGAGATTCCCATTGGAAAATTTATGGAATATATTCAAAAATTGATACGACCATACATACATCATTCCTTTTTTGCTAAGTGGCAAGCACAACAATTCCAAACATTGAGAGATACTTTCCCACATGGAATAGTTCTATCAGTAGTTGACTTTGCAGAAAATTACTCCTTTGGCCCATCAAAGGAATAAATTGATATTACTTTTCCGGCGGATCACTATTATGGTTCATGTATTGACATGGGCATACGCAATTAAGTGGATGAATTATTTGAGAGTGGGATGAGGGCTGATCCATTAAGAAAGAATATCACTTCTATATTAGTGATGATAAAGAGCATGACACACTTTTTGTCCAACATTTCTTTACAATATTTTTTGAGAATTTGAGAAGCAGGGGTGTAAAATCTGAAAATCATTTTGTATGGTCAGATGGATGTGCGGCACAATTCAAATCTTCACAGCCATTCTATGCACTTGGTAGATATCATAAAATCTACAAAGGCCACATCATTTGGAGTTTTTGAGGTGGGCATGGAAAGAGTGAGCATGATGGAACATGAGCTTGCATCAAACATGCTCTAAGAAAGCATCAAATGGGTTATTCAGGAGATCGTATAGATGATGCACATGATGTTGTTTCAAATGGTGTAAGAAACACTTTGAATCAAATGAGGTCAGCACATCTTTAGTTCAAACCAAAAAATTTCACATAGAGTGTTTTGGGAGTATTGGGTATATATAAAATTACATTAAATCAAAAATTTAAATTTATTTAAATTTAAAATATATATATATGCATATTTGTTCACATAAGTTTTTTGTTGTACATATGTATCTAGGTGTGGATACAAGATCAATACATGGATGCAAGAGGGTAGAAAAAACAAGATCTTTGCATTGTGTTAGGAGCTCAGATAGTCACCATGGATAGACATTAGACACAAGGGATTACTCTTGTTTTTGCACTGAGTGCATTGAGGGAAACTCTAATTATGCATGCAACAATCAAGAACTTGGATATGTTGGTAAATGGGATACGATGCCACTAGTTGTTTCAAAAACATATGATGAAAATGAGGAAGAAATATTTGAAGACATTCCTTTCATTTCAATTGATTATGACCATATTTCAGGGTTGGTTAGAAAAGGTACGTGTGTAAGTTTTCAATAATTTAAATATTATATATATCTAGTTAATGATCTTTAGAGACATTTCTAAAATTTTTAGAATTTTTTCATGTAAATTTGGTGTATAGGAGATGTTTTTGCAGTCATAGCAGAGCCTGGAAACATCAAAGGTGTTAACTATTATTTATTGGTATTTGCATAGAAGAGAATAAGCTAGCAGACACAGAAACAAGTGATGGAATTTTATTTCCCATAGGTGAGTTTGAATTTAAAATTTTATATACATTGTATTCACATGTGCACATTACATTATAAACATTAAATATATATTGTACAAACCTTGAGCATGAAAATGTTGCACACATTCATATGTCTTACCTTAGGTTCATGTTTACCATGTAGGTTCTGTTGTAGTGCAAGGGACATATATAAAATAAGTCAAAGTTGTTCAACATGGGATTCATTTTGTTGACTATCAATCTGATAACAAGGTATATCAATATAGTCACTTAATAATTGCTACCACTCTACATTTTCATGCAGTTCCACATGCACGTGGCCGAAGAAAATGGAGACTAGATAGTGATGATCATCAAAAAAGTCTACATGTTATTGAAGAGCGGGTTGAACCAGAATCTTTGACTTAGATTATATCCATGGTTTTCAAGTTCACTTGTAACCCTATACATGTTCAAATGAGAACTTATAGTAACTTGTACCTAGTTGTAAATCATTCTGTGTAAATTACAATTATATGCACATATTTGTTCCATGGAAAATTCTTAAGTTCAAGAATCTTTGATAGCATCATCTCTCACTTTTTTTGGTTGCATGTAAACCCATATATATGCTTTCAATCCTTATTTGAAACATAGTGAATTTTTTTAAAATCATTTTTCCTA
>VDFB02037576.1:0-21339 GCA_007258455.2 Sequoia sempervirens | reverse complement strand
TAGCTCATGATTGGTGGATTCATGGCATGGCTACTCTTCACCATGATCAGATTACTTCATACCAGGAGTTCACAGATAGACTGGTAGAGAGGTTTGACAAACGTGATCCCGAGCTATTTTTCAGAGACCTAGCACAACTAAAACAGCTAGGTAGTTTGGAGTCATATATTGGAGAGTTTCAGAAATTGTCAGTTATGGTTACAGGCATTTCTGAGAGGAGGCTGGTCATACTCTTCATTGAGGGACTTTTCGAGCCTATGAAAGGATGGATCAAGGCATTTGATCCCCCTACATTACAGGAAACCATGAGGAAAGCTCGCAGCATGGAGCTCACTACTCCTCGAAAGCAATTTGGCACCAAACCTTCTACTTCTTACAATGAACATAAATCTGATCCGAAAAAAGCTGATAATGCTGATCATAAGAAGAAATATACAGCACCTTTGGATCGAGAAACCATGAATGATCTTCGTAGGAGGAGACTTTGTTTTTACTGCAAGGGCCCTTATGACCAAAATCATGATTGCCCCCTCAAACCTAAAGGGCAAAATAGGAACATGGAGTGGTTTTATGAGGGAGAAGAAGTGACTGATTTTTCTGATCAGCAAGCTCCAATTTATGATACAGATGGAGAAGAATCAGAAGATGAGGCTGAAATTGTAGTAGAAACTGAGTTAAAGGAGGCTCATTTATCCAGCATGCAGAGAGGGATCTTTTAGACTCCGTGGGGTCTTGGCTGGTCAAAGAGTCATATCTCTTTTAGATACAGGTGCAACTCACAATTTTATTGACTCACGTTTGGTGGAGAAAAGAGGAATTCAAACTCAGCAGTTTGAAGGCATTAGAGTCAAGGTTGCTGATGGATATACTCTCACTTGCGAGAGGATGGTTCCAGACTTGCCTTTGAAACTCAATAACTATGAGTTTAAGGCAGATTTTTATGTTGTGAATATGGGAGGAACTGATATAGTTCTCGGTATGAAGTGGCTTCATGCTATAGGAGAGTTCACACTTAATTTGAACGACATGGAGATGAAATTCAAAGTTGATGGCACGAAACATGTTCTAAAAGCCATCAAGGACAGCAATGTGAAAGAAATTTCACTCAAAAGAATGGAACGTTTGGTTCGTCATGACATGGTAGATTGGGTAGCTGAATGCAAGTTAATGCCTTCACATTTGGATCAGCCAGTTTCTTCTTACCATCCAGATGTACAAAAACTCAGAACCAAACATACCAAGGTTTTCAGTGCAATCCCACCAGGTAGACCTCCTGATAGAGGTATTGAGCATATCATAGAGTTGGATGAGGGCACAAAACCTATCATGATCACTCCTTATCGGCACCCCAAACGCTTGAAAGATGAAATTGAGAAGACCATCAAAGCACTTTTGGCTATGGGGCACATTAGGCCGAGTAAGTCACCCTTTGCTTCATCAGTTGTTTTGGTGAAGAAAAAGGATGGTACACTCAGAATGTGTATTGATTATAGAATGCTTAACAGGAGAACTATAAAGAACAGATATCCTATTCCGCGGATTGATGAGTTGATAGATGAGCTTCATGGAGCTTGCTACTTCTCAAAGATTGATTTGAGGACAGGTTATCATCAGATCAGAGTTCGAGAGGACATAGAGAAAACCGCATTTAGATGTCACTGTGGACATTTTGATTTCTTGGTTATGCCCTTCGGTTTAACCAATGCTCCAGCCACATTTCAGTCCACTATGAACAGGGTTTTCCATCCTCAATTGAGGAAACATGTGTTGGTGTTCTTCGATGACATCCTAGTCTACAGCAGATCTTGGGAAGAACACATGGTTCACCTGGATGAGGTTTTGAGCATACTTGATAGGGAGTCCTTGTACGCCAAGGAGTCCAAGTGTGCGTTGGGCATGGCTGAGCTTTTGTATTTGGGTCACATTATCAGCAGTGAGGGAGTTAGCATGGATCCAGAGAAGGTTCGAGCTATCATTGATTGGCCTACACCTGAGACATTGACACAGCTCAGGGGATTTGTAGGATTATGTGCCTTCTATCGTCGGTTCGTTAGTGGATTCTCGCGGCATGCTGCGCCACTAACTGATTTGACTAAGAAGGGTGCATTTGCATGGACACCATTAGCACAGGCGTGCTTTGAGAAGTTCAAACTTCTCATGACTTCATGTCCAGTGCTGGCTTTGCCGGATTTCACCAAACCCTTTGAGTTACATTGTGATGCCAGCGGTGAGGGAATTGGTGCAGTCATTATGCAGGATCGTCACCCTATAGCTTTCGAGAGCAGGAAGCTGAGAGGTCCTGAGAGGAGCTTTAGCATCTATGATAAGGAGATGTTGGCCATCATGCATGCCATGGCTAAATTCAGGCAATACTTGATTGGTAGTAAATTTTGTGTTAAAACCGATCATAATAGTCTGAAACATTTCCTTGGACAACGAGATTTAAATGAAAGACAACAAAAATGGGTTAGCAAACTTCAGTCCTATGATTTTGACATCTCCTATGTCAAGGGTACTCAGAATGTAGTTGCTGATGCATTATCTCGCCGTCCTCACTTGAGCTCCATTACACAGATTTCAGAAGACTGGAGACATATGATTGTAGCTGAGTATGCTAAGAACCCGTGGGCTTCTAGCATAGTGGATGGAACAGTACAGGATGCCAGATACTCACTTGTAGATGATCTTATCATTTACAAAGGGAGGATATTTCTAGTTCCAGATTCAGAGATGAGGAACCAAGTTTTGAGATCATTTCATGATGCACCTATGGCAGGACATCCCGGGTACTTTAAGACCTATAGGCAGGTACGGGAAAGATTCTCTTGGAAGGGTCTCAAATCCTTTGTTCTCCAGTATGTCAGGGAATGCCTTGTTTGTCAGCAGAACAAGCAAGAACACACATACCCTGCAGGATTACTTCAGCCGCTTCCTATCCCTGAGAGGAAGTGGGAATGCTTGTCTATGGATTTCATTACGGGCTTGCTGAAAGCTCAAGGGAAAGACAACATTTTTGTGGTGGTAGATCGATTGACGAAGTATGCTCATTTCTTCTCAATCACTACTACGCACACAGCTACTCAGGTGGCAGATTTGTTCTTTCGTGAGGTATTCAGGTTGCATGGTTTGCCACGGAGTATAGTCAGTGACAGGGATAGCAGGTTTATGAGTAACTTCTGGCAAGAGTTATTCAAGCTATGCGGAACAGAACTCACTCCGAGTACTAGCTACCACCCCCAGACAGATGGGCAGACTGAGATAGTCAACAAATGGGTGGAGGGATACTTACGGAATTACAGTTCAGGGCAGCAGAAGGCATGGGTGAGATGGTTATACCTTTGTGAGTATTGCTACAATACCACTCATCACATGAGCATTCAGATGACACCTTACCGAGCCTTATATGGATATGATGCTCCGAGCTTTCTAGACTTGTTACTGAGTGACAGTAGAGTACCTAGTGCTGGTGATCTATTGCAGGAGAACCAAGATATTATGAGAGCACTCAGAGAGAATATACAGAAAGCTCAGAATCAGCAAAAGCAATATGCTGATCAGAGGCGAGTGGAGCGATCTTTCGAGATCGATGATTTGGTGTATTTGATGCTCCAGCCTTATAGGCAGTCCACCCTTCGTAAGAAGGGCGCAGAGAAACTTAAGCCTCGTTACTATGGACCATTTAGAGTTGTCAGACGGGTCGGTGAAGTGGCTTATGAGTTAGATCTTCCGATGGATAGCAAGGTTCACAATGTGTTCCATGTTTCACGCCTCAAAAAGGCATTGGGACCACATGTGATTCCTTCTGTTGATTTACCACCCCTAGATGATGAGGGGAAGTTGATATTGGTTCCTAAGGCCATTCTGGATTCTAGAGAGCGTCATCTTCGAAGAAGGGTTATCAGGGAATACTTGGTGAAGTGGAAGGATCTACCAGCCGAGGATGCGACTTGGGAGGGTGACAGTGTTTTACAACATCCAGCTTTGAGTTTGCTTGCGGACAAGCAAATTCGGGGAGGGCGGACTGTGATGTCCCCACTCTAGTCAGTCACCTGATGCAGTGTGTTAGCCCTTTTCTTGGACCCTTGTGGGCTAACTGGATTGGTTAGAGGGTCAGTGGTACCTTCTGGAGAGTTCAGTCGATTTCATTTTCTGAGATCGTGGATAGGCTCATTGCAGGCCTTGGCAGTACAGGAGTTTCTTTGCTTCTGACGGCATTGAATTCTGTTGAGAATTGAGGGAGATAGGCTTACTTAAGTGATTTAAGTTAATTTTTAACTTAAAGTCTTTTTATAAAGTCAAATTGACTTTATAATTCTTATTTCACTTAAATTAAGTCTAAAGTGAATATTTTAATGTTATATCTTTATTCACTTAAAGGAGGCGCCAAAAATCAAAAGGGAAACTATAGAAAGTGATTTAAGTTTAGTTTCATAAATTTAAATGAGCTAAAGCCCTAAAATGTACGGCCTTCTTAGGGTTTCTCCTCTTTTGCTTTATAAGGGATTTGGGCAATGAGAAACTCATCTTTTTGAATATTTCAACTTTGCCTTGGAGGTTTTTTCCCTTGCTTTCAGCCTGTGACCAGGTTTGCAGCAAATCCACCATTGGAGAACGAAATCTCTTCAGTGTGAGCACTTGTGAAGTTGTGAAAGATCAGCTGAATTAGTGCAGATTGAGAGAGCTTCATTTCAGAAGTTCTGCAGTGCTTCAACAGATTTTTTGTAGTGTTCTTCATCAAAAACAGAGGGTTTATTAGTTGCTGTTCTTCCTTCACCATGGCAGACTTCATGGCTGTTTGGGCACACCTTCAGAGATGGTTTTTGGTGCTTTTTGTTTGAAAGGGCGTGGCACTTGCAAGGAAGTTTATTTTGGCTTTTTGGAGAAACGTCTTCTTTTGGAGGATCTCTCTTCATGAACTTGGGCGCCCTACCTATGTTACTCTCTGGCTTCAGTTTCAGAATAAACTTTGAAGTCTGTAACTCTCTACTCCAGTTTTTGTCAGTTCTTCACCATGCTGGTCGGATTTCTTATTTAAAAAATCTGGAGGCTTTCGGGTATGTTTGTATGTTTTAAATCCATTGTTGATGATAATAAACACCTTCTACAATTCCAGTTTGATTAAATTTGCTCAAGTTTTCATTTTGTGAGCTTTTATATGATGCGCCCCTTCTCTTCTGTCTACAAAATTTCTCTAAAAAACTAAAAAACACAAATAGACTTAAAAAAAAGACAGGGGTTTGAGCAGTGAGCTAGCAAGGCTCATCACAGGAACCTTGTTTGGTCCAAAAATGCCAAAAATGAAAAATCGAAAAAGCAACCTTTCCTAAAAAATAGGAAGTCTCAGAATTGGCCGAATTCACAGTCGATCTTCGTCTCTTGGGCCTTCTGAGCGCTTCCATGACGTCTACGCACTGATTCAAGCATGGATTCCCGACTTGGCTCGGATAACTCTCGGCAAACTGATTGGAAACTCTAAGCAAAGTGATCTCTCGTAACCATTGCAAGGAGACAAAACCCTAAAAACTAACAGGCAACTGGGGGTCCCCATCAGCGATGGGGCGATGTGTGAAAAGGTCACAACACTACCCACCAGACTTAAACTAACATTTTCTTGATTTCGACTTCACCACTATGATCATGAAGTGAAATAAGCCAATCAAAACAATTTTTAGTCAATTTTGACAAGATTCAATTTTTAGGGGTTTTTGACCTAAAAGTAGGGGCCAAAAACCCTAATTTTCAAAATTTCCAAATTTTATCAATATCCTCCAAACATCAAACTGACTAAAAGCCCATACTTGATTTGCCCAAAAATTGTGGTTTGATGACACTTTTACAAGCTTTAGACTATTTTAAGCAAAATGCCTTAATGAAGCAAAAAAATTGGTTTGGGTACAACAAGTTTCTCTATCATTACCATTCTATAAGGTTCTTTTGTATGTTCTTGATCTCTAGTTGGGGCAATTTTGTTTAGCAAGCTCAATGTAGTAGATGTAGTTATATGATAATAGAATATATTAGGAGTTGTAATAGGTCTTTCTTGGTGGTCTAACTATTCAAGTCTTGTTGAACTTCTCCCTTCCTTCTATTTTGGGAAGGTCTCTTAATAGAATCCTTTTCTAAATTAATATAGAATATAACAATACAGGTAATCCCTCACTTGAATGATAAGAAAAAAGTAACTTACAATTACATTAGAACCAACTTGTAACTTCTCCATTCAATATCCACTCATTGAAGTATCTACCATCCAATTCTCTCAAACTTTGTGCATTCATTCTTCCAACACACTTAACTATTTGAAAACCACCTTTCAACTATATATTTATGGAGTTCCATTTTAAGTAAATACAGTTTTTTGTTTTCTGTTTTTGAATTATGCTGAAGAGGACTGACTATGATTTATTATGGATATTCAAGGTTCTTGAATAATTAGATAAAATGTAAACCAAAAATAAAATGTCACTTAAGTCCCTAGCAGTGTAAGGTAAATGTAGATATTATTGAGAAAATGATGGGGCATATATGGTATTTATTTTTTATGTTCCTACAACATTCTTTTTACTATTTATTGGAACACGATAAGTTAGTGTAAGTAGATCATATAGTGTTTTTGATTAGGCGTAAAAGAAAGGTTTTGATGGGATCCTGGAACCCAGTACAAGATTAAGCAAGCTGCAAATAATAAAACCCATATACAAGCAGCAGCCCCACAGCAGCCTTTAAAAGATAAACATGACTGCACACGCCACAACATACAAACTAGCAAGGGCCTGAAACCCTTTTACAACCTAGTTTTATCCAAGACCAGAAACCCTTCTTAGATAAACAATGAACCCGCCTTCATCAACCAAGCGTCAGCAAACCAACTGCTCAAAGAATACACCCCTGAGCCAAGAGAGATAGTCCTCTTGATGGTGTAGAGCACCATCAATCCCCTAAACAAAAACACCAGCATCTCCACAAACCCCACCTCTAAAGGGGAAACTATGAAGCACTGACAAAAATGTTGACAAAAATGGAATCTAGATTATCCTTCCATAAAATAAACAAATTAAAATATTAGGTCTACAATGTTTGCATGTAAAACAAAACTCAAATTTCCTATAGATCATATAGTGTTGACAAAAATGGAATCTGGATTTTCCTTTCATAAAATAAACAAATTAAAATATTAGGTCCGCAACGTTTGCATGTAAAACAAAACTCAAATTTCCTGATTTCATCATCTTTAACAGTGAGTCTAAATTTAAGACTGCAAGTTTAATTGTAGAAAACTTCATTTTACATTAAGAAAATTGGAATCTACCTAGTAAAGCACCCTTAAATGACTCCTAAAGCTAAAATAATCACAGTAACAAATCATATTTTCTATAATCACATGAACTATGATGCGCTTCAAATATCAGAGAATATAATTATATTTGAAGATAAATAAAAATAGTGTAAAAATCTAACATGCCTTTTTTCGTTTTGAACAGCATCAATAGCTTGTAGACGAGATTTTGGAGGTCTTTGCTTCAGAATTGCTGCAATAGATTGTGCTCTAGGATTTGGAGACTGTGCTCTAGGACTTGGAAGTATCTGCTTCACACTTGCTGCATTGGATTGTGCTCTAGGATTTGGAGACTGTGCTCTAGGACTTGGAGGTATCTGCTTTACACTTGCTGCATTGGATTGTACTCTAGGATTTGGAGACTGTGCTCTAGGACTTGGAGGTATCTGCTTCACACTTGCTGCATTGAATTGTGCTCTAGGACTTGGAGGTATCTGCTTCACACTTGCTGCAGTGGACCGTGCTCTAGGACTTGGAGGTATCTGCTTCCCACTTGCTCCATTAGTTATTGCTTTAGGACTTCGTCTAGGGCTTGTACACATGCGGATGGTTGATGTAGGCGGAGTTGATGTGTGTCCATTCATGTTTTTTCTTACCTGTTGATGTAAATAGCCAATAAATTAATGCAAAATAATTGGAAATTTGATAGGCAATTTGATTCAACAAAAAAGGAACTTTATATCCAAAAGATTAGATATGAATAGAATACAATTATGGTAGTGCCAAAAAATTATCAACAAATAGCATCCAAGATAATGGATGAGTAAAAGAATATAATTCGCACAAACAAAACTCATCCATAACAGTTTTTCTGTTTCTTACAAAAATGATTATTGTTATGAATTTCTAAGCTATACAAATAACACATGTATGAGTATTAAATACACCAATAGAAGATTGTCACATGTTTTTTCTTACCTATTGATGTAAATAGCCAATAAATTAATGCAAAATAATTGGAAATCTGATAGGCAATTTGATTCAACAAAAAGGGAACTTTATATCCAAAATATTAGATATGAATAGAATACAATTATGGTAATGCCAAAAAATTATCAACAAATAGCATCCAAGATAATGGATGAGTAAAAGAATATAATTCACACAAACAAAACTCATCCATAACAGTTTTTCTGTTTCTTGCAAAAATGTCTATTGTTATGAATTTCTAAGCTATACAAATAACATGTGTATGAGTATTAAATACACCAATAGAAGATTGTCACAAGTAAATGCTCATGGTTACCTAAAATATATCCACAAAATCACACTCAAAGGGCATGCTCTGTGACAGTAATTAGAGCAAAGATGCAACAAAAGATAGTGCTAATGAGAGAAGTTTAAAAGATGTATATAACAAATCAAAAAATCAACAGGTTTATCCTGCTACAATTTTTGTTTCCCAAACTTGTAGTTGTGATGAATAGTAGCTGTCCTTGACATTTCCCCATCCTAGAACTATAGGAGGGGTACATATCACTTATACAAATTGAGGATAAAGTCCCCTACAATGAGGACGTAAATAATCAGTATAGTTTTCAGACATAAAATACCATGGATGCTGCTTGGCATGATAGGTTGAGAAATCCCTTTACAATTGAATGCTGAATCAAAACCATGCACACTTCAATTTCCAAAGGTAATTTACCCCTAATTAAAAATATTGTACCCTACTTTTTAGAATAATAGTGAGAGAATAAGCATACACAATATTAAGGTAATAGGAGTTAACCTTATTACCATACTTTTCTATATCAAAGGAATATTGTAAGAAGGATACCCAACACAAAAAGTGACTTTTGTAATATAATAAAGCCCTTTTGGGGGGAGGGGGGGATTCATAATTAAAACAAAATATCAAGTAATGTCTCATTTCAAATAGAGCATGCTTAAGAGAAACCAAAATAAATAGGGTCTTTCTCGATTTGTATTGCATCCATGTTTGGCATCTCAAACAAATGGGCCTTTTAATTCTCAATAATTTGAGACATTTAATATGCTTCCATTTTACAAAAATTTAATAGCTGCTCTAGTAAGTAGAAATCTCCCTCAATATCACAATTACAGTCCTCATATAACTTAATTAAGCAAAGAGAAGTTCATTCCAAATGTCTAGATCCTATCCGAAATGACCTATGTCAAATACTCGATGTGATTTCCCTAGTCATATTAGGTGTCATTTAGGGAGGCTCTATGGTAGAAGTTAGGAACAACAATTTCCTGCATTCTACATCGTAAACAACAATTGTTAAAAGATTTAGCATCCATACATAGGAGAAATAATGTACTTTTAATGGGGTTACCATTTGAAGTAGGAGTAAAAACTTCGCTAGTTCCATCTTCTAATTGCATTTTTGGAAAGTGTCAAGTCGAACAATGATTTCCAATTCCTTTTTATCTAAGTCTTGATAGAATCTCTAATCTCCAATTTGGAGCTGGATGGTCTAGAGTTGCTTTTGACTTGTTTAATGGAACTTAAAATATTGCCAAAGACCAACATGTGCCATTCTATGATTTCAGTTTTGATGAATTTAAGTTTTCCCATGATTTTGTGCATCCTTTTTTTATTGGTGATTCTTTCCACCATCTTGTTATCTTTTTCCCAAAATCAGAATGAGTACCCATTTTTTTCTAAACATGAATTGTCTCTCTGGATTGTGTTGAGAGGAAAGAGAAACGATGAGGGGGATAGGGCAGTGTTTTCTATCTTTATATTCAGATTGATCCAATCCTCTATAAGGAATGTGTGATCCAGCTTTTCTGCTATATACTTATTGCTCTTCCTTTGATTAGACTAGGAGAAGCTTCTCTAGGTGTAATGAGCTTCTAGGAGGTTTGTATTGGCCTCTAAATTGTTGAGAACTTCAACTGTTTTATGATTGAACCAAATGACTCCTCTCTTCTCCTTTGTTGTTCCAATGGTGTTGAAGCCTCCCAAAATTTTTAGTTGAAGGTCTAGATTGGTGTAAGAGACCAGGTGTCTCTCAACCCAACTTCTCAACTGTAAATGTGTTTTTTTGTTGTTTTTGCAATTTTTGACTTTTTTGAGGGTTTTGAATAAATGAAAGGAAAGTGCGATTTTGTAATAAATACAAATAAATTTGCAAGAAACTAAAATCAATGATAACTCTTTGATTTCATTAAGAGAAAACCTTCCTTAATATAATCGATCTATTACAATATGAAAGCCAGTACATGCAAGGTAAAAAGCAACTGCAAACTTAATTAAAAACCTGGTTTATTAATTGCAGCTAGGCGCACATCAGCAAGTCATCTGAATAGCAAGATTTCTCCAGTCTCCTAGTCAGAGAATACGCCAAAAACCTCAGAGAAGCAAGGCGACCAAGATGGAAGAAGAAGCAACCCAAAAACCAAGGCTTTTTTCCTTATTTACTTCACACACCTCTCAGCAAGGGCAGTACGTCCTGACAGTAGCATTAATGAAGGTACGGCCTCTTGAAGAAAGTGCCAAATCACTGAATAAAGAATGGACAAGTCGCCTTATTGCTCAGATGAATGATCTTTGTAAAACCCTTTCCTAAAACTACCTCAGTAAACACAAATGCAACCTCTGGATGAAGTTACCCTATTTGACAATCTTCAACTGATATTTCACAGTCTTAGTATGTCAGATTCTGAAGAGGGAACGTTCTTCAAAACCTGTTGATTTGCAGAAACCCTGGTTTCTCAAACCCCAATGCTCTGAGAGAAAATAATGGCAAATTAGAATAATCAACATCTGAGTTCGATTTGCCTTCAGTTGAATATATATGCTCTCTCAAAAATTCGACCCCCTTTTCAAAAATCACTTAAAATGCATTTAATAATATAATTTTGCCTATTCTTTGACTTAGGCTTTATTATTAAATAAATGGCGTCCCTTTTTATTTAATGAATATTAAACTCATCAAATATTAAATTTTTTCCTTTTATTATAAAGTATTAAAAATACATTATAATTTGCCATTTTAATAATAACTTTTAATATTTCATTAAAATGACTTTATATTATAAAGTCGAATTAATAATTCCTTTAATTATTATTAAATGCTCCAATAATCCTTGTTTTCTCCACAAATTATCGAACCAGGTCGAAACTGAGCTGACCAACTGAATCAGGTGCCCTGCCAAAAATAGCAACTCCCGCCTGCCTGACTTACTATAAATATTAAGTACCTCTAAATCACTCTGTAAGTGTCCACAAAGGCCCAAACCTGAATCAACTGCTGGAGTGATGTTCCCAACGATGGATAACTACATCAAGTGATCCTCTAAACACTTCTGCCAGCCTACGAGGATCAGAATGATAGGCTAACCTCAGACATAACTATACTACCTAGGAAGGGGACATTACAGTCCGCCCTCCCTGAAATTGCTTGTCCTCAAGCAATCTCAGCTCTAGATGCTGTAAAATCTCCTCTGACTCCCAAGTAGCATCCTCAACCGGTAAGTTTCTCCATTTGATCAAATACTCTCTGATAACCCGCCTCCTAAGATGTCTCTCTCTAACATCGAGGATGGCCTCAGGCACTAATATAAACTTCCCCTTGTCATCAAGGGGTGGTAGTATTTGTAGAAACCCTAGTTTCCCCTATTCTCCGGATCTAATCGTTTTTTCTTATTTGTTTGAAGGATTTTGGTTTTTTGCTTGTTTTTGAGTTTTTTGTGCAATACAAGGAAATTGTGATTTTGGCAAGTATTTGAAATAAATTCAATAAAAATTATTTAACTCTAAGAATGATGAAATATGGATGCCAGTACAATTTATTACTCTTCCAGAATGATTACAAAAATGCCCAGTTACATGCAATGTGGAAAAACAATGATTTTATTAAAAACCTGATTTCTGTAGCAGCAATAAATGAACTGCTGATGCTGGTACGGCATGCAATGATTGATACTCTTCTCCTCTGCCAGACGCCACATAGATGCTCTTTTGATATTTGCGCCCTGATGAATGAAGCCAGATGGTGAAGACTGAAGGCGGTTTGCTTCATAAGAGAAGTACGGATTTCTGAAAAGTACGGCCTGCTGTACTAAATGGTACGGATGACAGCAGTAATTAATGATTTTGTACGGCTTCTCTGGAACTCTCCAAATCTCCAAAATGTGTGCGCCTAGATGAAATAAATGTCTTCTGAATGGAAACTACTCCGAAAACCTTGAATGTAAATATCTCTGAAGATCAATGATTTCCTCTGGATGAAGAAACCTCTGCTGGCAATAAATCAGGTGTTATTTCACACCCTCTGAACTGCTTCCAATGGAGATGGCTCGTTCCCCAAGGAATTCGAACTTGAAACCCTAAAGTCTCTTGCTCAGATCAAAGTTGATCAATTTCAATTCTCAATAATCACATAATGGCACAATTCCCAATGCAAAGCCTATATCTCTTGAAAAGTGCGATTTCCACAAAGATAGGGAATCATTAAAATTCGCACTTTTAATTCTTTTTAATATTTCAATAGTCCCAGCCAAATTTTTATAATAAAATATAATTCTCAATTTGGCCCCTTCTGATGATGGCGACCCCCTCAAATAGAATCACTTAAGTTATAATTTAATATTATAACTTTATATTATAATCATCAAATAATTAATATTTAATTAATACAATTAAATTTTAATATCTCCCTCGTTATTCATCCGATGACTGATCCGTCTGAAACTGACGAACACTGAAGTGATCCTGAATACTGCCAAAGCCATACTGCCAAAAATAGCAGGGGTCCCACGCTGACTGCCAAGAAATGCTAAAAATAGCAACTTCTGCAAAAAGTCTCCGAATGAGTCCAAACGAAAGCCAACTGATCAAACTCAGACAACTGAAGCTGAGCCAAGCTCCAATGTGACCCTCTATCCAAACTATCAGCCTACGAAGGTCGTGTGATAGGCTAATCCTGTGCTCCGAGAGATGTCACTGAGAAGGGGACATGACAGTATTGGAGAGGGGATCACATGCTGACCCAATGCCTTCTTCAGGCATGAAACATGAAATACGTTATGAACCCTGCTATCCGCCGGTAAGTCCAACTCATAAGCAACCTCGCCCACTCGTCTGATAATACGGAATGGACCATAGTAACGAGGTTTCAACTTCTTTGCACCACTCTTCCGCAGAGTGGACTGACGATATGGCTGTAACATGAGATATACCATGTCACCCACTGCAAAGGAACGCTCAACCCTTTTCTGATCAGCATACTGCTTCTGTTGATTCTGCGCCCGGTGAATATTGTCTCTGAGAGACCTCAATATATCCTGCTAATCCTGCATCATATCACCTGCCCTAGGCACTCTGCTATCACTCAATACCAAATCCAAAAGGTTGGGCGCCTCATACCCATACAATGCCATGAAGGGCATCATCTGTATAGTCATGTGGTGAGTAGAGTTATAACAATACTCACAGAGGTATATCTACCTCACCCAAGCTCTTTGCTGTCCAGCTATGTAATTGCGCAGATATCCTTCCACCCACTTATTGACAATTTCCGTCTGTCCATCTGTCTAGGGATGGTAGCTGGTACTAGGTGTCAGTTGGGTCCCACAAAGTTTGAACAACTCCTGCCAAAATTTTCTCATGAACCGACTGTCTTTATCGCTGACTATAGTCTGAGGCAAACCATGTAGCTGGAATACCTCTCTGAAGAAAAGCTCTACAGTCTGCGATGCTGTGAATGTAGTAGTGATTGAAAAGAAGTGCGCATACTTAGTCAGCCAATCGACAACTACTGTCACGTCTCATACATTGACTTATTTTGACCATTGACATATTTTGATCATGACTTATTTTGACCATTGACTTATTTTGATCATGACTTATTTTGACCATTGACTTAGTTTGACCATGACTTATTTAGATAATGTTTGACCATGACCTTATGAGATTTAATATATGAAGTGTGATATGTGTTAAGAGCAATGCTTTAATATAATTGTTTTCTTTTAAGAATTATGAATGCATTCATATAAATGATGAGTTAATTATTGTTTCTACAATGGTTACTAATACTCTTTTGTTTTGCACGCCTGAGTGCATCTGAGTGGCAGGTGATCGAAGGCCAAGGAGATCGAAGGCCAAGAGTGTGATTGAGGAAAAGGAGGTTAGCTTCTCGACAGGGTAGAGGAGGAGAAACTCTCGGTTACGCACACACCACTTACATCATGTAGCTGCATTAGGTCATGTTCGTTTTTACAATGTGATTGCGTGAAATGATTAGCATAGCGAATTTGAAATAAGGTTAAATTAAATCATGAAATAATATGGCTTATTCTATTTCCTTATTTCTCATTATATATATTTGAGCAACAAAAGGTTAAATCTGTTTTTGTTAAAAGAAATGTATTTAAAAATAAAAACAAATTAAATAAAAGAATAAACATAATATAAATCTGTTTTGCATAAATGAATTTTCAAAAAATTTCATAAAAGGGATATAAATAATTCTGTTTTGGGATATATGGTGATATTTTTTTTCAAAAGAATTAAGAATGAACAGCCCGAGAGAGCATTGGGCTTTGGAAAATTCTGTCTCAAAACCAACAAATTGCTGGGCATGTGGCAATCCTTGCAAAACTGCTGTCAAATGGAAATTTTATGCATGATCCTCGAGAAAGAGGAGGAGGCTTTAAGAAAGAGGAAAAGACTTTGATCGAATACATCGCAGAGCTCTGGAACAGAGGAAAGAAAGGAGGTACTGTTGAACATCTGCAAATAGAACCAAATTTTACCAGGTTCTCTTCATTATGCCTTCTTTTAACTTTATTTTAAAAACTGCAGTAAGGAATTGAATTATTCCCTGTTTTAGAGTACAAACAACTGAGAATTCTTTCCAATTTCGTTTTGAAATCTGGGTAACAGCTTATTATTCTGTGTAGCAATTATAGAATACCCATTCCTTCCTCAGAATTAGGGTTTTCGTTCTGTGGCAAGTCTGCATTTTTCTCAAGTGTAATTACATGTCTCCATATCTGTTTGTTTAAAAATTTGTCATCTTAATAAAAACCAAAATGGCTTGAGATAAATCCGAATGCAGTTTATACTGGGCGAATGCCTTTCTTTTTCTTGAGTTTTGAAATTGCTGTGGGAATTAATTTCCCCTGCCCTCCCCATGGGAAGGTCGTGGACTGTGGAGGCTCGCGCCCTCCACAGGCCGCGGCCTGTGGAGGGCACGAGCCCTCACAGCCCGCCCCCTCCCCATGGGAGGGGCAAGGGCTTTCCTGAGCCCCCTTTTGGTCGCTCAATGCCAGTAAGGAAACTATGTAAAATACCCTGTTATGTGTGCACGGCCAGTAAATTCGTTGCACAGATTTGAAAACCAGAATTTCTTACTTCGAATTATACACAGCTGAACATGAATTTCTACACACACACACACACACACACACACACACATATATATATATATATACAAATTGACTGCACATACATACATATATATATATATATATACCTATATATATATACATATATAAATAGATACCCATGCATTTTGTGCCAAATACAAGTTGAAGCAGAAAACTCATATCCAGAAAATAGTATGAACTCTGTTGATTTTGTGCCAAATACAAATTGAAACAGGAAACTCTTTCCCAGAAAAGTAGTATGAATTCTGTTGAATATATATACAAATATCTCTGAATTGATAAACCTGAAGCAAGGACAGAAATATCTTGAATGTAGTATGAATTCCGCTATATAAATATCTTTGAATTGTTAAACCTGAAGCAAGGACAGAAATATCTTGAAAAGCCATGAAACAGAAAATAGTATGAATTCTATTATATAAATATCTTTGAATTATTAAATCTGAAGCAAGGACAGAATTGTCTTGAAAAGCCATGTATCAGAAAGTAGAATGAATTCTGTTGAATATATACAAATATCTCTGAATTGATAAACCTGAAACAAGAACAGAAGTGTTTTTGAGACATCATGTAAACTGGAAAGTACCTTGAATATGTTAAAAGGAATACAACATGAAATATGAATGAAAGATTATCTTTCAAACCTCAGATTGCATTGTATCAGTAAATTATTTTACTCTGTAGCCTGTATTGAAATAGGGAATTAAAACTTTCAATCAGCTTGAGCTTGTAAGAATAGAAATGCATATTGAAAATTGAAAACACTGTTCTTAATATCAATTAGTGCACTGAAAATTATCAAGATATATATATATGTTCTTTATCCAAATTAAAAGGGACACTTACCAAAGGATAAATGACATCTTACAACTGAAATATAAAGAATGTACTGAAAATTCACTTCTTTTAGAGTTGATTAAATGATGGAAGCCTGTTTGAAAATGTATAAAGTTTCTGTTAAGTATTATTTTACTTCACTATGGTAACTTCCGGGACAGGGTGCCGAAGGTGGGCAAACGGAGACGGTAGTATTACCTTTTCTAATTCTACCATTTATTATTTTACTTGGCCAAGCACTGTACCATTGAAATAGATGGATTGTTTATTTAAAAGCCTAGAAATTTATTTGAGTCTCTGCCACCTCCTGTTGCAAGAAATGTGTTTATTTCATCTTAGAAATGCATATAGGCATCAGGCACGCACCGAGAGTGCCCTCCTGTTTTACCGTTTCGGGTTGCTAGGCTCCTTTATGCAGGGCCGGGGATTCCTTCGAGTTAGGAAGGGACCCGGGGAAGTCATGGACTTCGTGGTTGGGCGGAAAAGGCTCCTAAATCACATTCTTGGCCCCAGCTCGCAAGAAGACCATGGTGTCACGGCGGTTGGTGGATCCAAGGTTATTTGCTATTGATGTACTTATGTATCATTCAGACTTGGCTTGTGAAGCCCATTGTACATGTATATGCATTTTGACATTCTAGTTGAAACTTGAAATGAAAGTATGTTTTGAAAGTATTTAATGTAACATTGATTTCGAGAGGTTAAAGTTCTATAACTCAGCATAGAAAAGATGTTCTATTAGAAGGATTTTTTCCTCCAAGTGAGATTGAATATATGTATATGAGAAAGTCATTGAAATACTTATGTTTTGATACATTACATTGATGATATTAATTTATGAAATGCAATTTAAATTCTCTTTATTTCATTTGGAAGTGTTATGAGAAATGTTGACTTTTTGGAAACCTATTTATAATGGTTTGAATAAATTTAGAATACTCTTAATTTCTCTTTAATGTTGAGTTAAATGGTTTGAAAATTACTCTTAATTTTCCGAGCGCTACATCTTGGTATCAGAGCCATAGGTTCAACACTCGGACCTTGAGACTTCTACGCTATAGGTTGCAATGTGAACCTGTTGATGACCTAAATTTCTAAGAGCATCGAGTGAATTAGCACCCTATCTTGGGTTGAAGATTTCTTTGATGGGTTGGAACCTCAATGAGTTTTGGAAGTTTAAGTTGAGAACCAAGAAGAATAGACATGGAGTACTCATCAGTTTAGTGACATTTTCAAAAGAATCCTTATTAGGAAAATGTCATGATCAAAGCAAGGATTGGAGATTGTACCATTAAAAAGGGTTGAGACATTGTGATGGATATATCTAAGCCAAGATGGCTAAGACATGATGACAACCCATGAAGTGATGATGTAGAATAGAGAAATATTGAGAAAAGAGGTCTCTTGAGGACATACAAGGCGAATGACTATGATCTAAAAGGTTAAGTTACAAGGTTACTAGAGGTAAAAATAAAATATGCATATATTAAGACAAGTAGAAAGAACAATCACCTACGACCATTAATGATTAAGATGATACTTTAAGGAAGAAGAGAATCCAAGAAGGATGTCTGCAATGGTAAAGGTATTTGATTATGAGAAAGCTGATTTTTAGGGGATGTTTGTTCTTTCCTAATCGGGATGTGTGTATGATCCTTGAGATCTTTAGTAAATACAAGTTAAGCCTCCTTAGGAGTCTTCGATATGGTCCTAGGAGAAGAATTTTGTTCAGATAAGTTATCATTGTTAGCCTTATTGACAGGGCATGAGTTTTGATCTTGTGAGACCTTATGAGTCCTATATGCCGGATTTATATAAATGATATATTTATGAATATGCACTTTGCATATATTGTGTGAGTAATGCACTCTTGTGTAATTTATATTTGGTGTGAGGAATGCATCGTGTGAGTTAGGCACTTTGCATATATATATATATACATGTATAATGTGCGAGTAATGCACTTATGATTGTCTATGGTTAGTGCGAGTAAAGCGCTCAAGCTTGTTCTTCATATTATGTTAGAAATGGTATACTTACCTTGTGTGAGTGACACACTTGAATAATTTTTGTTTTCATATCCTGTGTGTGTGTGTTTTGGCATATTTATTTGTGCGAATGAGAACTTTAGGTAATTAATGTGTGAATGTTGTAGTAATGTGTTATCCATATGAATGGTGTATATCTATAAAGTGGGAATTGGTAATTGCTTTTCATTGTGAATGAAGCATTTGGATACCATGGGTTGTGGAAGTTCGCTAGTGTTTGACCATGTGTGTCATTACGTGGTGATTGAAGTTCCTTGAAAGGAATGCAATTTTGTTGTTTGGCATCTTCAACGATGTTGGATGATGAAGTAGAATGGATCTCTTGTTTTGTGTGACTGGGTCTTAGATGACTCACTGTACTCTATGATTGAATGTGCTCTCTTACTTACTTCGGATTTTGAAACCTAAGTATGGTTGGGTATTGTACTCCCTCTCTGATGACTAGAGTTAATCACACAGTTCTTATGTTATGTAACTTGAAAAATTTGATATCTTATTTATTTATTTACTTATTTATTTTATTGTTTTTTGTTCAATTTATTGAATGGCGTGTAGGCCAAAGTTGAATTTTTATTTATATACATGAGTAAGTATAGCCATCAAATTTTCGATACTTATTTATCTTGCGACCATTATGGTCATGTGTGGATTATTGTTGAAATGGTGCACATTTTATGCCTTATTGTTGAAATCGGTTTTTCTTTTTCTTGGATTTGATTTAATTTTTCTAAATGGTGGCTATGCTTGAATGTTTTAAATTGATGGTCGAGTTTCATGTTATGTGCTCTATCATGTCCATGATGGACCTCTGATAGATTGTATGGAGGGGTATAATACAGAGAATGCTTCAGTTCCTGGTATGTATGTTGATAGAATTACGATAGATTGAACTCCTTAATACGCTGTCTAATACAAGTATTTAATTTTGAAATAATAAGAAAGTTTTGAACACTGGTGTTGCTATGGGGCTATTATTTTTGTATATCTTGTTGGTATTACTATATGAGAGGACACCGTGTCCAGATAGTACAAAGGAAATTTGAGAATATGCTTTATGGATTGATTCCTAAGTATATCCCTTGAGTTTTGAGGAAGAACTTGTTTTGTTTATATTGATATAATAGGTAGTGGTAGGAGGATGTTAGTTGAGAAAGCAAAGTGGTTATGTAGTAAGCTTCAATTAAGGTGGATGAAATGGAACACAAATGGAAAGTAGGGAGGTGTTGCAGGTGGTGAAAGGGTAGAGCAAAGAAACACTTTGGCAACATGTATTGTTAGATCAGAAGAAGATATTTTAGGATGGATAAGGGCATAGGAATGGAAATTCCTCATAGCTATGTATTAATTAATAAAATGTGAGATGTTGTGGTAAGATAAAGTTTGAATGTAAGAATGAAAGACTAAAATGACAATAAAATAGCAATGAAAGTTGAAAGGGAGGAGAAACCCTTGAGATAAGAAAAATAGTGGGGGATGAGAAGAGAAAGGCAAGATTGGAAAAGTTGATTGAAGTTCGATATATAGAGTGAATTGTTAAAAGGGGGATAATAAAAGTGTTGTAGAACTAAAAATGGATGGGAAGTTGCTCAAAGATGTTCTAAACTAGAATAAACCAATAGCTAGAAATGGAAGTAAAATATGGATTGATTAAGGAATACCTAATAAGTAAGGTGAAAAAGATGAAATCAATGAAGTGTAATTCAAGTAAGATGAAGGGCACTAAATATACAAGAAGAGAAAGTTCAAAAATCAGAATTGTCAAAGGACTGGATTGCAAATGGCCTAGTCTCAGAATAGTCAGTGTGTATGATGGTTGGATTGGACCTCGTTGAAGGACCTTTGCAGTTGTTTTTCTATTTGTAATTTATATAGGTGAAGTAAATAAATTGGATAATAATAGATAATCTGGGTTGAGCCTTCTCGAAGGCAGGAAACCTAAGAAGGGATGATTTAAAGGAAAGAATGTTAATTATGGTACTAGACTTTGGGAAAGTTGATGATTGAGGATATGGGTCTGGTAGAATCCACGAGATTTTTTTTGAAGAACAAAAAGTTGAGATGCCTTAAGGGGCCTTCAATGGTAAGGATGTTTAGATAAGTTTTGTCTTGCAGACAAGGTATGAATGATTGATAGGGTGGACCCTGTATGTCTGATTGTTTTTCTTTTAGTAAAGGTACTTACATGTGTATGAAATGAGAATGGTGCTTGTGCAATAAAGCACTTCTCATGCTTTGTGCAATGACACTTCTGTATGGGTGTTTGTACTCATAGCATAGAAAATTGTTTCCTTAACTACACTGATACTTATGCTTGAACGAGAAATGTTCTCTATACTTATACTAATAAGAGTGAATAAATTCTTAAGCTCGAAAGATGTGATGTTATTCTTGTAAGCTCTGGTGCAAGAGCTATTTGTTACTTGGATATATAATTGGATGGTAGTAATACCATATGTGTGGTGTGCATGACTGGCACACTTAGCAAGATTCAGGGGTGGTGCTAGCGAAGCCCACCAGGATTCTGGGAGGCACAACGTTAAGTTGTGGAACCATGATATTGTGGAGTACAGGGTCCAGTGGGACCAATATTAGATGGATAAATCATAATACCACCTAGGAAAATACAGATGACATTAACAAATCTTTTCCTCATTTGAGATTATAGCTTACTTTTCTTTTGATGCATATTGTGACTATGATACAAAGATACTTCAAACTCCATTGTGTGGATTTGCTTTTAGACATCGA
>VDFB02037575.1:0-60603 GCA_007258455.2 Sequoia sempervirens | reverse complement strand
TCCATTCTTTATCATCCCATGGTTAACCATGCCATCTACTCTTTAATCTCTAGTCCATCTCAGCCTCAATCATCTTAGGCCAAGGAAACTTTTCAATGTCCTATGAAGCGAGAGGAAACCCCTCAACACAATCAAAGATCATGGTTCAGTGGATCAAAGTTTTCAACTCTTGCCTCTAGACCATCTCAAATCTTTAACCACCTTATAAGCCAAGAAAACTTCCTTCTCATTATCCCTTGAAGGCCCCAAGACAATAAGAGATTATGGTTCCAAGGTTTCCAAATCCTCGCCTCATTGATGCAATTTCTTGGCTCCATCCCTCCTCCGGGGGCTTTCCTTTGAAAGGTTAAAAACCTCTCTCTCTAAGAAAGACTTTGTTCCAAGAATCTCTACTAAACTTCTCTCTCCAAACTTTTGGTTTAGGTTTGATTTCTTGCTTGGGTAGTTTTATGCCCAATGACCTTACTCACTAGAAGCTAAGCAAAGGAATAGATTCAATCTCCACCAACTGCTCCACTCACCAAGTATAGACCTTAGCTTGATTGGAATCTCAAAGGTTGGTCAATTTTTCCACTAACACATCTTGGCATAGATGATGCTTTCTCTTGATAGAGTCATCTCATTAATAGATAGAAGTTGACCAAAAGCACTAGCAATGCCCCTTTGCTGTTTCTTCGCGCTGCAATTCCATGTTGACCAAGTGAATCTGACCTAGAAAAGAACCATATTAAATGAACAATTTGAAGCATCAAATCTTGGTTCCCATTTCTTTAGAGCCAAAGTGGATTTACCAGTAAGCCACAACCCTCTAGAAATGATATTTTCCAAATCTTACTCATAAGAGAAGAGAAGGAAAGTAAACCTTTAGCCATAGCCGCAATATCCACTTGCCCTTTACTTCTCCATTTCTTAAGGGCCCAAGATCTAACCACATCAATATTCGGCCTAGGCCCCAAGAATTTACCCACTAAAGTCATCTCCATAAGAGAAATACCCTTCTCAATAAAACAACTAGGAATAGAAATGGCAACTCACCTAAAACAAGATTGTAATGTCCCCAATTTAGCCCTACACTCTTTGTTTGGATTTAGCCTATTTCTGGAAACTCGTAGGCTAAAGCTGAAATGAAAATTAGGGTTTCCACTTTCAGAGGAGGTTTTGAGGTCTTGCATGCGAGAGTTTCTAACGCATGTCTGGTGAAGCTTTCTAGGTTTTTGGAGAGCTTTGCAATGAGGTAACATGCATGACAGGATATTGACTTGTGTTCCCGGCTGCTTTTTGGAGGCTTGCATGTTGGAGTTTTCCAATTTGGCTTCTGAATTCCTTCTGGGTTTTCAGAGAGCTTCGCGATGGTGTGACATGCAACTCCAACTAATAATCCTTTCCGCCGATCTCACTATTTTAGTAAGTTGCGACGGCTGCTCAAAATGTGGAGAAAATGAGTTTGGAACAACTTACTATTTTTAGCAATATGCTATTTTTAGTAAGTTCTATCTTTGGCAGTGCTATTTTTAGCAGCAGTTCAACAGTTCAGAGTAGTGGTTATTTTTGGCAGGTCAGTTTGGGCAGTTGGTCTTTCCAACATTCTCGGAGCTATTTTTGGCAAGTTGAAGTTGTGTGGGCGTCCTTTGGTGGAGCTAAAATATTTAAATATTCTTGGCTAAGGTTTGGAGGATGATTTATTGATGAAGTCATATTTTAATGCTTTTATTTGGGACGCCTAGCCTTGAGATGATAATATTTTATAAAGTGAGATAATATTAAGGCTATTTGGGATGCCACTTGGAGAGATAAGTGATTTTATAATGTTTATTAATTAAACATTTTGGAGGCCTTATTTGATGAATTAATATTTAAGAGAAATATGTGTTAAGGAAAAAGGGGATGCCTAGCTTGGAGACATTTGAGTTTAATTGTAAATATTTCACTTTTAAATCTTTTTAGTGAAATATTTGGTAAAGTTATAGAATACTTCACTAAGTCTGCTAACTTGGACGCTTTTGGTGATATATTGCATTTTATTAAATTATATTTTACAATATAAGGGTTGGAAAATGAAATGCAAATGAAATTTGGAGAAAAGGTAAAAAATGAATTTCATTTAGGCACCCTAATTGGAGGGAAAAGAAGATTTGAATTTGGAGATAGAAAAGTTATAAATAAGAGACTTGGCCTTCAATTGGATTATCTATTGTTGCTTATCATATTGTTATGCTGCTAAAATACTTTCAGAGCTTGCTTCGAGGAATGCATACCTCCTAGTTCTTTCTCTTGGTTTCGTGCTTGAAAGATAGCACCTAGCTGAGTTTTCAGAGACTGCTTCTCATCCAGACTAGTAGACAGAGCATCAAGGTTGAAGATTTTAGAGATTTGTCAGTTTTGCATTTGCTGGTTAGGGTTTTGTTGAAATAGAAATCTGCTCATAAGTCCATGCACGATTTTTTGGTGGTTCTGGGTATTGGCCCTATTCTTTAGTCTACCTTGGGCGCCCCTCCTTGCAAGTTTTCAGATTTTTTAGAGGTGTCTCGGATTTTATCTTGCTAGTAGAACATTTCTGGAGGTCGTACCTTCTTTGAGGTTGCATTGGAAAGCATGCATAAATAAATCACTACTATTTGGAGGAGTTTCTTGGCTTGGTCTTGGTCGCTCAACTCCTAGCTCTCATTTGCATTCAGTTCCACATCATTTGGAGGTGTTTTGACGAAGTTATGAGCATTTTGGTGATTCTAGGGCTTGCTGGTATGAATTTTCTGATTGCTGCAATTTTATATCAGACCTGATATTTTAGTCCCTTTTGCTATATTTCATATGTCGGATAGCTTGTACTTGTTTGGAGTTCATTTCCTAACATTTTGGAGATCATTGGTTATCTATATCTCATTGTATTTCCAGATTGTTCATCATATTGTAACGTTGAATCAGTAGTACTGATCAGCTCTTTTACTTTCTGCACTTTACATTTTGTATCCCCACTTTAGTGGAAGAGGATGGCTATGCCGCCTAGTTTACTTTCAGTTTAATCACTTTCATTCCCACGGTTGTGGATGAGACTGGCCCTTGTTCAGTCTACATTGTATTTGCTTTTTGTTTCTCCGCCATATGATAGCACCTTTCCCACTTCGGGTTAGAAATGCACATGCTTGGCGTTGAGATTATTTTACTTGCATAGCATCATTGTTAATAGAATCTCCGCCATATGGTAGCTTCTTACCCAGCTTGGGTCGGAAAGCACATTCTTGGTGTTGAGGCTCTTTCCTTCAGTTGCTGGTTTTGATTTGAGCTAACCCTAACGGGTACTTTGGTGCTGTTGTGATCATCTCAAAGTTTGAAAAAATTGGTTCGGTTCATTACAGTGGTATCAGAGCCTAGATCCTGCCATCCTGTGAAAAAGACAGAGAAATCATATTCTTCACCTGAGTTCAGTTTAGCTTTCAGATGTTCTGAAGATGTTGCGTTTTCTGAGGTCCAGGAATCGTGAGAAGTCAGATTTGATTGTGGCTTCTGAAGAATGCCAATTCAAAAGGCAATGTGAACATGAGGCTGCCATACTTCGTAAAGAATATCAGAACATGACAAATGAGTTTAAAAACGATGTTTCATTTGACACTTTTTTGAATTGTGCGGTGATTCATAACCCTGGAAAGTTGGCCATGGTCAACTACATCAAGACAATGATTAAAGAGGAAGCAGAACATGTCATGGTTGTAGGTGCATGGGAGGAAGAAGAAGTGCCTGTTTGTGGGTTGCAGCCCAAAAATGAACAAGTTGAAGAGAAAAATCAGTCAACTAGTATTGAAGAAGGCACAAGCAAGGTGCACATGTCACCTCAAAATGATTGTGAGTTTGATGAAGATACCTTGACAGATGAAGAGTGTGTGGTAGAGCCTCACAATACTCCCTTAGACTTGCATGTGATAGGAAGTGATGAAGATCAGTTCAGTGAAAAGAACATAACAGTAGTTTGGAGTTCTAATGAAAATACATCCAATGAAGGGCTTGAGATTAAGGGCTTCATAGAAGATGTTGGAAGTACCGTTGTGTGGGATGAATTCATAGAAGAAGAGCACGATGAAGAAAATACTAGTGGTGTCTTTGAACCAGCTTATGATCATTATCATGGTGATGTTGTTGGTGGTGATCCCGATGTGTTTATACCTCTTCTTGTTGAGGATTTGGTGAAGGATTATTCCCCCCTCGCTGCTGTTCAAACCTCTCAAGAATTTTCACTAGACAAGTTTATGATAAGTAGCCGAGAAGACCTCCTTGGTATTCATTGGGCTGCTAATGAAGAAATCAATAACATACCTATTCATGATGGGTTTGTTGAAGATAAAAATGATAAAGTGATCAAAGTAGCCAACTTTGATGACTCTTATTTCCAGTACAATGATAGTGGCATGGGTTGTATTTGGTTTGATCATCAAACTAAGCTCTTGGAGGACGCTACTAATGAAGATATCAGTTTAAGTGAAAAGAGGAGTGACTTCTTCAAACAGTCAACACTTCAAGAGGAGCATAATAAGTTTTTTCCTGTTGATCATCTTAGTCAACCCCTTGGTATTTGGGATCCGGGTGTGTTGGCATCAAGTTATGATAAAGAACCTGTGTGGGATAAGTTTCCCTTTGATCCTAATGAAGACCTTATGCTTTTTGAAAGGGAAAGATTTAAAGAGGTTTTTGAACACAAGTCTGATTTTCCAATTCAAGAAGCTGATTGCAAACTTAGGGTCGAAGAAAGTGTGTATGTTTCTCTCCATGATATTGAGCATTCTCCTCTAGTTGATGGTGAAAGAGAAGAAGGTTGGAGTAGCTATGATGGCAGCGAAGACACAAAACAAAGTTCTGATTTTGAAAAGCAGTCAACCAGCAATCCATCATCTTTGCATATTCTTGAGAGGGAAGATCAAATCAGAGAGTCCTTTGAAGAGGAAGTGTGAGTTCTATCCCAATTTGATCACACTCACAGTTTGATTGAAGAGCTCTACTGGAAGGCTCAGCTTGAAGAGAGACGAAGAGGAGTGAAAGATGAAGTTTCTCTTTCCAACTTGCAACTTATCAAAGACTCTTTGGAGACATTAAAATCAGATTGCATACACTTGATTGAAGGTTGGGATCATGCCATTGAACTTGCAAAGAAGACCTTCAGTGCTTTCCAAGGAAAAGAGAGAAAGGTTGATGAGCTTACTCATGAGCTTGAATCAACAAAGGCTATGTTAGAAGAAACTCAAGTAGCATTAATGGAGGTAGAAGATCAGTTTGCTGATTTCAAACTTTCCAAGGAGCAAGAGAATGCACATAGAGCTGAAGAAATCAAGCAAGTGATTGAAGGGCTTGATAGTCTTCAAGAAGAGTTTGATGTTGATAGTGTCTCACGAAAAATCAGAAGTTGCATGTGCTGATTTGGAGCAACAAGATGAAAGGAATGAATTTCAAGTTTTTAACAATCCTCTCTTTGAAGTGGGTGTTGAGGAAACTTATGATAATCCTCTTTTTGTGATGGAAGATGAAACATCAATTGATAATAGCACGAAATGGGATCCTGATGAAGTTTCCCAACACAATATGGAATGTGATTTTCAGCTTATTGAAGATTTGCAAGTTGAACATGAAGGAGATTCGCTCCTTGCAATTGGTAATCTTCTAAGAACGTTTGATCAAGAATGCTTAAGAGGGATTAAGGATGTAGTCTTCACTTGGGAAAATGGACCAGAACATGGTGTTTGCATTCTTGTCAATCCATTCCTTGGGTTGAGTGATGCTAGTCTATTATGGGAGTTGAATTTGAAGTCATCTTATGTTTCATGCTCCAGTGTTATTGAAGCTTTCATGGATTGGTTTCAGAGGTTCATCAGAGGGAATGCCAATTTTAAAAGTATGCACTTGATTTTGATCAGCACTCAGAGATGTGCTATGTTTTCTTTCTGGAGTGTTTGAGATTATTTTTAGTTGGGTATCCAGGATTGGGATTCTCAACATAGGTTGATGGAGCTTATTGCTTGTGAAAAGAAGAATTTATGGAGGAATAAGGATCAAATTTTCAGACTTTTTGGTGTTGTCCCCTTCTTTACCAGCCACTTGATGGTTCCATTTGTTCATCAACAAATGGATTGGAGAGAGATTTTGAGTATGGGTTGGAGAGATGAACGATTGGTTGCTCTTGGGAGTGATCCTCGGCTAAGACAAGGGCAAATTTTGAGACACGAGTTTGCTGATTGGAGGCAGACCAGCCACCTTACTTGTGTAGTTACTCTCGTTTGGGAGAGTTTGTCCATCACTATTGGTCAAAGAAGTGGTAGTTTTCAGATGGAAATGGCTCTAGTGTGTTTTCCAGCCACTTTGGAGGTTTGTGATGTAAACTTTGATAGTTTACTTTCCTTATTGGTTCAGGACAGTGAGCTACCCCATGCCTTGATTCATCATTCTGAGACTCATAGGGTTGGAATTATGGGAGTTTTTTGTAGTCCTCATGGTAGTATCAATATAATTCAGATGAGGCATAGTAGCTCCATGAGGAGACATGAGTATGAGTTTGTTGAGCTCTTGCAAAGGATTGCTTTCCTCTTTGCAAGAAGAGTCGAAGATGTCACATTTGCAGTCATGGCTCCGTTTGTTACCGTTTGTTACTGTATGGAGGTATGCTGAGGAGTTTGATTTTGAGTTGAGTAGCCTATCTTTCTTCTTGCCTAGGATGGTGATAGACAGTGGTATGGTTGATATTGTTGACTCTGGGCATCTTGGACATGAGACGTTGCATGATATTGATCTCAGTTCTTTAAGATTTTTCAGTTTGAGTATCGTGGATGGTAACATTTTGGAGTTACAAGGGAGGTTAGTGCAGCATTGGTACGATGGTTTCACTGTTGTGATCAAAGTAGTGCAGCATCGACATGGTGGGTCCTCCTTCAGACGGACATGGGACCCTGGGATTGTACTTCTTTTGGTATGGATCAGTTTGAGTTCTAGAGTTGTGGTGGCATTGCTTGAGGACAAGCAATTTTGGGAAGGGCGGACTGTAATGTCCCCAATTTAGCCCTACACTCTTCGTTTGGATTTAGCCTATTTCCGGAAACTCGTAGGCTAAGCTGAAATGAAAATTAGGGTTTCCACTTTCAGAGGAGGTTTTGAGGTCTTGCATGCGAGAGTTTCTAACGCATGTCTGGTGAAGCTTTCTGGGTTTTTGGAGAGCTTCGTGATGAGGTAACATGCATGACAGGATATTGACTTGCGTTCTCGGCTGCTTTTTGGAGGCTTGCATGTTGGAGTTTTCCAGTTTGGCTTTTGGATTCCTTCTGGGTTTTCAGAGAGCTTCGCGATGGTGTGACATGCAACTGAATCCGAGAACTTTTCCGGACTTACTATTTTTAGTAAGTTGCGACGGTTGCTCAAAATGTGGAGAAAATGAGTTTGGAACAACTTACTATTTTTAGCAGTATGCTATTTTTAGTAAGTTCTATTTTTGGCAGTGCTATTTTTAGCAGCAGTTCAACAGTTCAGAGCAGTGGTTATTTTTGGCAGGTCAGTTTGGGCAGTTGGTCTTTCCAACATTCTCAGAGCTATTTTTGGCAAGTTGAAGTTGTGTGGGCGTCCTTTGGTGGAGCTAAAATATTTAAATATTCTTGGCTAAGGTTTGGAGGATGATTTATTGATGAAGTCATATTTTAATGCTTTTATTTGGGACGCCTAGCCTTGAGATGATAATATTTTATAAAGTGAGATAATATTAAGGCTATTTGGGACGCCACTTGGAGAGATAAGTGATTTTATAATGTTTATTAATTAAACATTTTGGAGGCCTTATTTGATGAATTAATATTTAAGAGAAATATGTGTTAAGGAAAAAGGGGACGCCTAGCTTGGAGACATTTGAGTTTAATTAAATATTTCACTTAAATCTTTTAGTGAAATATTTGCAAGTTATAGAATATTTCACTTAAGTCTAACTTGGACGCCTTTTGGTGATATATTTGCATTTTATTAAATTATATTTCCACATATGGGTTGGAAATGAAATGCAAATGAAATTTGGAGAAAAGGTAAAAAGTGAATTTCATTTAGGCACCCTAATTGGAGGGAAAAGAAGATTTGAATTTGGAGATAGAAAAGTTATAAATAAGAGACTTGGCCTTCAATTGGATTATCTATTGTTGCTTATTATATTGTTATGCTGCTGAAATGCTTTCAGAGCTTGCTTCGAGGAATGCATACCTCCTAGTTCTTTCTCTTGGTTTCGTGCTTGAAAGATAGCACCTAGCTGAGTTTCCAGAGACTGCTTCTCATCCAGACTAGCAGACAGAGCATCAAGGTTGAAGATTCTAGAGATTTGTCAGTTTTGCATTTGCTGGTTAGGGTTTTGCTGAAATAGAAATCTGCTCATAAGTCCATGCACGATTTTTTGGTGGTTCTGGGTATTGGCCCTATGCTTTAGTCTACCTTGGGCGCCCCTCCTTGCAAGTTTTCAGATTTTTTAGAGGTGTCTCGGATTTTATCTTGCTAGTAGAACATTTCTGGAGGTCGTACCTTCTTTGAGGTTGCATTGGAAAGCATGCATAAATAAATCACTGCTATTTGGAGGAGTTTCTTGGCTTGGTCTTGGTCGCTCAACTCCTAGCTCTCATTTGCATTCAGTTCCACATCATTTGGAGGTGTTTTGACGAAGTTATGAGCATTTTGGTGATTCTAGGGCTTGCTGGTATGAATTTTCTGATTGCTGCAATTTTATATCAGACCTGATATTTTAGTCCCTTTTGCTATATTTCACATGTTGGATAGCTTGTACTTGTTTGGAGTTCATTTCCTAACATTTTGGAGATCATTGGTTATCTATATCTCATTGTATTTGCAGATTGTTCATCATATTGTAACGTTGAATCAGTAGTACTGATCAGCTCTTTTACTTTCTGCACTTTACATTTTGTATCCCCACTTTAGTGGAAGAGGATGGCTATGCCGCCTAGTTTACTTTCAATTTAATCACTTTCATTCCCACGGTTGTGGATGAGACTGGCCCTTGTTCAGTCTACATTGTATTTGCTTTCTGTTTCTCCGCCATATGATAGCACCTTTCCCACTTCGGGTTAGAAATACACATGCTTGGTGTTGAGATTATTTTACTTGCATAGCATCATTGTTAATAGAATCTCCACCATATGGTAGCTTCTTACCCAGCTTGGGTCGGAAAGCACATTCTTGGTGTTGAGGCTCTTTCCTTCAGTTGCTGGTTTTGATTTGAGCTAACCCTAACGGGTACTTTGGTGCTGTTGTGATCATCTCAAAGTTTGAAAAAATTGGTTCGGTTCATTACAAAGATTCAAAGAAACTTGGACTGGAGAAGAAGAGCTCTTCCCTTTAGGTTTAGTGCCAAAAAGAACTTACCACCAAGCAGTTTGTTTTGAAAACATATTCTCGACAAGTCCTTCAAAACCTTTCTGACCATCATCACACAAACCAAAAACATTATCCTTGGAAGAAACAACAGATGATGTATCGCTAGGATCTGGTGGTACCTTAATATGAACCCCATTCGGCAAGCCTATCCCACCACTCAACACCTCTTGGACAATGCCTACCACTGGGCCCTCTCTCATAGACAGATTGGCACTAACTATTGCAAGGTGTGTGCCCTTGGTCTCTTTGTGTTGTGCAGCGCAACACTTGGGTTTGTGACATGGCTTAACCACCTCTTGTCGATTCATTAACTTTGGCAGTTGTATCAAGCATTAACAGGTCGATCTTTTGGGGCAACAACAACTGTCTATGCAACAATTGGTATCAGAGCTTGGGTCACAGGTTTGAACCCCTCATTTGTGCGTGGAGAGGGGGGGATTATTGCAAGTTGTGCGCCCTTGGTCTTCTTGTGTTGTGTAGCATAGCGCTTGGGTTTGTGACATGGCTTAACTGCCTCCCACGGATTCATTAACTCTGACGGTTGTATTTACATTAACAGGTCAATCTTTTGGTGCAACAACAACCATCTGTGTAACATTGACCACCTCTCTAACAACATTGCAACCACCAACCAACCTTCCATCGTCTGCAACTACATCACCATTCAAATTCAAACCAACATTTATCGCTTCTCCTTCTGCTTCTTTCGACATTTTTTACAATTTCCAATGTTCACAATATCAACATTTAACTAGTATCTAAATAGAATAAGCACCCAAAATAATGAAATTGTACATCCATGGTTGTGTATTAAAAGGCATTATCTTAGGGCACTTTAGGATTGTAGGAACACAATTAATAGTTCATAAAATAGTGAAAGGTCATTTTTTTTCTCCTTTTCCAAGAATCAATAATTGTCCTCATCTACTAGCATTGGGTATCAACAACAAGCAACAATCAACAAGCAACATTTGTTGTCAAATCACACTACTAAGATATTTTCAAATATTCAATTGTTTGTTTACATCAAATGTTAGCAAGATTCAATTATTAGGTTAGTTTCAATCATTGCCACTACTCATATATCAACATCTATTGCCACAATTTATATCTTTTACTATTGTTGAGTAAACCCTAGGGGCTTAAGGGTTTAAGAAGTTGTGTCCTTCAATCCTAGCACAACTAGCTCTAAAAAATGCTTCTTAACACCACATTATTTTCCTCATTCAAATATACATTAGGTGAGCACTTTTTGCAAGTACCTAAGATCTTTCTCTATATTAGACAATACCACCCCACTAGATAAGGCTACTAAAGAGCAATTGCATCCCAATATCTCAAATTCTCATATCTCATCATCCCAACTTGATCTAGAATCCGAAAGAAATCATCAATTCACAAGTCTTTGTCATAGCATTACATAAATCAAAGTCAACATCGTGTTGATTTCAAGGTAAACCTTAAAATCCCTCATTTCATTTCAACACAATTTTTTTTGTCTCAACCAATCTATCTTGGTTATTGCATTCTCAACTCCCATAATTTATTTAAGGTTAGATTGTATCAATTATCTAATTAGTTATCCCTTAGAGATATTTGTGGCATTTACTAATTTTCCCTACAACACACCATTTTTAAATTCTAATGGCATCTATTTTATTTCTTTACAAAAAATATTATGCAAAATAATGTCTATTTTAGAGATTATTATATAAAATAATTCCATATACAAATATAGATATAACCCTATAATCTAAAGACCTTATCCCAAAACAATTTATCTATAACATGTTAAGAATATGACAATGACACTCATTAATTATTATACAACAATAATAAAACAAAAAACAAGTAATAACCAAAAACAAACTCTCATAATAATAATAGTTGAATTCCTTAATAAATGTTAATATAAGCTTTGAAGAGTTTATCATATAATTTGACAAGTGGAAAATAAATGAAGTTTTATATGTCCTATAGTCTACCCTATTTAGTGAAAAAAGTTGGCATTGTCACATAAATGGAAAAACTCCACCCAGAAAAACAGTGTACATAAAGAATGACAATGAGATGATTTCTGCAATAATACGTCTTGCATTTTAATCGATAAATATAGAGAAACCCATATCAAGAATGGTATTACCTTCAACAATAATTTGACCTTAGAGCATAACAGCCTATTATTATCCTTAAAGAAAAGACTACACATTCAAAAACACATAACCAGAAAACCATATCAAGAACCGTATTACCTACAACAATGATTTGACATTAGAGCATAACAGCCTATTATTATCCTTAAAGAAAAGACTACACATTCAAAAATACATAACCATAAAGGAAACTATGTAGAATACAAGTTTCTTAAACGACAAATAATATGTATAGTGCAACAAAAAAAAGGATCAGATATGAGTAACTCCCTTTTAATGCCTTAACTAGACAATCACATGTTAATTTACAGCAAGAACCGGAGACTTTTCTTTGGGAGAATTAAGAACCACAAAATATTCGTGAAGCCACAAGAAGATTATCAAGATTAAAAGACCAATTTCTAAACCAGACTGGACAAAGTGGCTTAATGAAATTGCAGCATTTGCAATGCAATTATAACAGGAAAATTTATTTCCATAAATAATTGTTAAAGCTCAAATTTGCAAATACTTCCAAATCCATTACTTGTATGTCATCTAAGTCACTAGAAAGAAAACTTGGAAGACTATATATATCCATTTCTACAATGAGAGAGTACAAAATTGCGGAACTGATGTCCTATTCCTCGACTTACAAAAGCAAATAGATTATGTGACCCTTTAACTATGATCCTCAAATAAATTATAAATTGAGATTTGGCTATATCTTCAAATAGATCATTCTCAGAGTATTGCAATAATCAGTGGAATCATAGCATTACCCAATATAAGAATGCAACATTAGTACCTAGTGTACTATTCCCTAACAGAAGTACCGAAAAGTTGGACATCTTGCATACTTCTTAGCCAAAGATAAACACAAACACTAATCTGTCCTCTGTTGCACCACAGTTTTCTATAACTAGAACAAGTCACTAAACGCTAACCTATTTCGCAGAGTTGTAGAGCTCAGTGCTGCTTCCAGATGGTGTATGCACAAAAGTGTGCCTTGATCTAGGGCTGGAGATACTGGTTTACATCTTGGGTGCCTCACTCCACAAGGCATTAGAATTGCCTAATCCCTGCTCAAAAGTGTAGGAATGTTTGGGTACACAAAGAACATTCATTGGTGATAACTGATAAGAAGAGAGAGCATGTCAAATCCAATGAAGACTGTGAGGGTGAATTAGTGACGTGCAACAAAATCTCACCATACCGATAATGCCACATGTAGACAAAGCAGTGAAAGATATAAGATTGGTCAGTTAGATTCATATAGGGTAAGACGACAATGAAAAACACATTCTCTGATGAAAAGAGACTACTAACACAAGAATATGCGCACATTTACCTTGAAAGTTTCTATAAATTAAATTTTAGAACTGCCAATTAAATATTCTCGACCGTCGGCTCAAGTTTTAAATGAGTCAGTCGAAGTTTAACTTCAAACCTGTGAATAATGTAACTACGCGGTTCGCAAGCCCACTGTCCTCCTCATCCCAACTGCAGCATAAGATAGCTGCCTGTTTACTTTTCTCAGGACAATCACATATCCTATAGAAACATTTCTCATCTGAACAAATTTGAATACAAAGGGATTTCCCTTTTATGTGATCCTCATGCTCCTGGAGAGCCAAACCTCCAAGGCATCTTACTAACTGTAGATATACAGAATGAAGTAAATCAAATCTTTCATATGAAAATGGAAAACCATAATCTGATGATAAATTAACGGCAGCATTCATATTCATAATTGATGCTTCCTTATTTCCATCATCTATCACCTCTGGAGGGCAATGCGTTGCCAAAGTTTGCATATCAAATGTGAATTTATGACGATGATGCGTACCAGGCTCTTGCTCAATGTCAGTAGTCACATTATCGTGGGACTTGATACAATGTTTCTTTCTTGAGGGCTCTGAATGCTCTTCGATGGCACATGATTCACTCTCAGAATCACACAAATTATTTGGGTTTGTGTAATTGCTTGCGCCAATGTAAATGGGACAGCAACAGCTGAACCTAACTTTATGGCCTTCCTCTATTAATGCATCTGATGCTTCTGAAGGATGGAGAACTTTTGCTTTCTGTGCATTTTCCATGAGAACAATTCCCTCAGCTGATATTCTATCAGTGGTGATAAGATTTTGAAGAATTTTTGTCTGCTGCATGCCTAGGTCCAATTGGGCTACTTTTTCTTGATTTATGCATTTAGCCATGCACATATTGTTTCTTAGAAATTGTTTTGTGGCATCAACTTTAACAGCATGAGTGCAAGGAACATCAATAGTTTCATTGTTCGTAGGATCATAACATGGAATTCCCAGCTCAGAGGAAATCCTAGTCTTTAGCAAGGCCATTTTAGGCTTCTCACCATGAACAAGAATTGTATGCCATGGAGAAATATGCTTCACAAGGTCCATGATGCCTTTTGCATCTGTATGGGCACTGAATGATAACATATGCACCTGCCATACAAGAAATAAATAATAAAGAAGTTGATAGCTTTTGATATTCCAGATATTGTATATGGATATGTTCCTGCACGCATCGTAAACATATCATCTAGTTTTTCTTATTTTACTAGATTGCAAAAGAAGAGAGGAATAATTATATAAAACAAAAGAAGAGTTCGCTAACTCAAATATGAAGTATGACATTTAACACTTTTGCAAGCCCTAAAATAATTCAATGGACATGAAATAATGATCAATGATCATTTTCCATAAAAGTATGTTAGAGTTTCCCGAAAATAGATCAACTCTATATAGGCCAGGTCTGTATGGCATGAGTATTAGACTTCAATATTTTGGCCATTCTAATATCCTATTTTATCCTTTCATTTGTTTGAAGGAATGAATGAGTAAATCTTGTGGGTTAAGATGCGCATTTGATCTTAATGCTATGAAAGATAGTCTGAATTTTATTTACAGGTTTCCGAAAATGTTTCATACTCTGCATTTTATTACAGTTTTCAGAGAATGTTTCGTGCAAATTTGTTTACAACCTATATCTGTAATTAAGGTTTGAGGTAGTAACAAAAATACTAGAATATTTCGTGTTCATTCCAAGACCTCATAGACTAGTTTCAGCTTACGAGGATAATTGCATGTAACATGGAAAGTTACAATTCTTTGATTCTTTCTTTCTTTACTTTCAATGCGTTCACTATAATCTGTTGAACATGAAATGCCAGTTCATATTTCCTCATTGCAATCTTGCCAAATCAACAGCTTTGTCACCATTTTCTAATATTAACTTTGTGTGATATTTTGTGATTGTCGTCATGTCTTGATGTATAATGAGAAAAGCTCTAATGCTATATGAAGATAAACTAATATTGGGTTGGCATCCTTGTCTTAAGCATCCACTTAAGACACAGTTAAGTTGTAATCAAGAGTGTCAAAAAGATTAGTTGGTTGACAGTCTCAAACTTCCTGTACCTAGTTTCCTTCATCTCACTGTATATTATACTCATCTTAAGAGGATGACAGTTAGTTACACTTTCGTGAAAACTCGTATTTTGTAATATTTATGATATCAATAAACGCAATAATGCTTCTTTAATTGTGTAAATTGTAAAGAGGACCAAGTGACATCATAACATAGCCTTGGTAACTTCGGGACTGTTGGGAGGCAATACCTACTCTTTTTCCCATCCACCTCGCCAACAAATGGGGAAACTCAGGCCCTCATTAGACCCTATATTCAGCAATTCACTTTTCTTCACTGTTACAGCAGCTGATAAAGTAATAAAAACATAAAATATAATAAGTAAACTAAAGTAAAAAAGCATGCAACGGAATGGCAGCTGCATGAATAAAGGAGGCATGGAAAGATGTACTTACATGGGTCAACTTGAAGTGCATTAACCTCTCCATTGGCTTAAGCACTTATGCAAAGGTTGTTAAGGTGAAGTCAAAAGAGTTAGAAGAAACCCTAGTAGACCATTACAGGGGACCACAAAGACTTGCTGTAAATTGCTGGTGGATCTCCTATTCTTGTCTTCAAGGTCTTGCATGTGTTAGCATTTTAATTCGCACCTTTCAACGTGACACAAAATGGAACAGATGTGCAGTAGAACCACTCTTTGAATTAAAATAGGAAGCTCCTTGGAAACAAAAGTTGATATAATCTGAACTATATGCACTTCCTATTTACAATATGTAGTGTTTTTCAAGGTGGTTTATGCTTGTGTTGAATAAAACTAAAGGTGTCTTTTTGGATTCACCTAGGGAAAAAGGTTAATGCATTTTTCAACTAAAGGCAAAAGATATTTTTGCTTTTGGACTGAAAGAAAATCCTATAATTACTACATGCTTACATTGTTCAGCTAAATGTAGAGACTGAGTAGTGCAAGTACACAAGGATTTAAATAGGTTTAAACATAAGGGCACAAACACTTTGGTAAACCAAATTAAGGAATCAACTATTCTTCAGAAGATGAATACCATGATACCAAAGCTAGGATAATGATATGTTTTAGTTTTAAATACAGTTCAACATGGGGTGCATTTAAAATGTTCTTTTCAAATGTAGAAATAATTCAAAAAACAGTAGAGATTAGAGAATATGCCTTAAAGACATGTACTATAAAAAGTATTAGCAAGAGCAAAACAAAACCTGACAACGAACGTCAATGTGTGTTCTATTGTCCACCTTAACTCTTGTAGATTTCCCTGATATCAACTTGTGTCCAACAGTTCCAGCTATGCAATATCTACACATCAAAAAAACAAAACCACAATAATAAATAATTTTTATGTAATTATATCCTTCTTGATAGTCAAGAGGTTTTTATTTCCACATTAAAAAGAATAATAACACATAAAAATTATTTATAGAACCTACAAATCAACATATTTTTCATTAGCTCTTTTAGTTATTACCAGGATCCTAAGAGAAGGAATTTGATACTGGCAATTACTTGACTGTTTTAGAGACATTTACAGTCATGGATTTCAGATCTGTTTATCAAGTATTCAACAGTATAAGTGAAGTACCGCCTAGAAAATGTAGCCAACTAATTAACATTCTAAATCTTTTAGAAAATTATTAAAAACTAATAATTTATTTACCTACTAAGCAAAGGCTGATCTAAAGCACATAAAGGCCAAAATACCTTGAAGGAGGATTTTCCAACGAAATACTGCGAGTTATGCAATTTTTGATAGTGGCATAAAAAATGCTCCAAAAATAACCTATGAAGCAGAAAAAAATAAGTTGGACCACTTTGGCTCTAGTGCTGTATTGAAGTTTCACCTATTTCTGCAGAAGCCAGAGGATTGCAATGCCCTATATTCAACTCACTAACAAAGATTTCATATTGCACCCAAAAATTAGAACAAATTCTCTTAATTCCTAAGAATTTTTTTATATTTCTTATACTCCAAAAAATAAAAATAAATCTCAAACGAGCATCTAAGCCAACTGAAACAAATACTTAGCTCCTTAAGAGCAACTAGTTAAAATTACTACTAGAGGCCAAAGGGTGTAAAACCAAGAGTCACCACTACAAATTCCACCTTAGATGTCACTTTGGGGATTTGAACCTAGGTCTCCAAAATGAGAACCCAATGCTTTAACCACTTGAACTCAACCCCTTGGACAACTCTAATAAGAACTATGAAATATGTGCCCTTCAAATGAATGAGTGTGCTAAGTAAGCTGACTAAGGGAGATTAGCTAAGGTGCCAAGGGGACTCCAAACTAAGGTTACAACTCACTAGAGTAACATTCAATCAACTAATCAAACAATGTAGTCTAACAACTAACTCCTAATTAGAGCAAATGAAACTGAGCTACAACAATTCACTCAAGTCTCAAGTAGATAACTACTCCAAAATAGATGACAAGGATATTTAGAATATTATAATAAAAGAAACTTTACTTAGGTCTATATGCTTGTTAGCACTTCAATTTGCACCCTTTGCTACAACACAAAATGGAATAGCATGTAAAGATAAACCTTCCTTTGAATTAGGAGCTCACCTATAACAGAAAACAAAACTGAACCTTAGAGCCTATTAGTACTCAAACTTATAGGCTTCAAAATTCAAGAAAATCCTTCTTCTTACCTATTTTGTTGCCCTCTGCCCTATCTTTTACCCACCTTCAATATCCAATCAAAGAAATCATAAGTGGGTCCACTTTGTCTTGAAAGACTTGTTATTCATAAAAAAAACGTAATTGTTGGAGAGTTGAGGAGTGTTTCGGGTGTTTGCCAGCAGTTTGAAGAGGTTTGAAAACATTTTCCAACTCTAGATGCCAAGTTTTGAACTAGGGAAAAATCTTCGACATTGTCTATGCTCTTTGTTTTTCGGCATTTGGGAAAAGTTTAGGAACTTATGGCTGCTCCTAATGTCTAATTCGAAACTTAGGAGAAGTCCCCAACATGTGTTTTAAGTTTTAACTTTTGATGCAATGTCAGTGGACACTTTGGGGTGGTTCTGAAACCTCTATTGGCCCTCGATGCCCGATTCCGAACCAAGATGAAACTGCCAACAAAGTTTAACAAGATCCCAAAGCTCCAACAAAGAAAGAAAGCAAGGAAATCATGTGTGTCAGAGGATGGGGAGGTTCAAGAACCTTCAACAAATTTCAAGAGTTGTAAAATGCTCTGACAAAATAGGGTTGAAATCAACTAAGTGTGGAATGTTGACAAGTTCACATTTCCTCGAACTCGCAACAAGTTTGATATTCCTTCAAGTTTCCGATGGGGATAAATTTAGCTAAGGCAAGAAATAATGTTGAGGAGTTCCAAATTTCATGAACTCCTTGAACCTTTGACAGCCCCAAAGGCAAGCACAGAAGATCTGTGCCAGCCAATTCCAAAATTCCTAAACTTGTCGAACCTCCAACCAAGTTCAAGGCGCACCTAGATCCCCAAATTCCAACTTCCCCATCCTTGCCTTCAATTTTCTTTCAACACTGAAGTTTCGGCTTTCCCTTTCTTTGGGTACTCGATTTGCCCTCCTCCCACACACTGAAACCCTGACCATTTACCTTGTGTTCCCCCTTCCATCAATACTTTAGAGTTCGGTACCACTTTCATATTCCCCTCGACCTCCAAACCCTACCCACTACTTTTTGTTGGTGTGGGAGTGTTGGGCTTACCCTTACTTGGGAATTTAGTGCACCTTGCCCCCAATCCTCAAACCCTCTGACACCCCATTCCTCACTATGCATCGCATTTGTTGTTGTGATTGTACTCCCACTCTACATCCTAGTCAAAGTTCCAAAATTCTTGAGAACCTTGGGACTCCTAATCCCCTTCATCTTGTTCCTCCTCAATGAAACCTAGAACTCCAAAGGTATCCTAGACTCTAGCACCAAGTTCCTAGTGCTAGATTGTCATGTCCCCATTTTTGGCGAGCATCAGAGATCGTAAGATAAGCCTATCATGAGACCCTCGTAGGCTGATAGAGTGGTTAGAGGGTCGTTTGGGAGCTTGGCTCAGCGTCAAATTGGCAGTTTTGATCAATTGGCTTTCGTTTGGGCTCGATCGGAGACTTCTCGCAGAGTTGCTATTTTTAGCAGTTCCTGGCAGGCAGCGTGGGACCCCTGCTATTTTTAGCAGTATGAGATTGGCAGCATTCAGAATCACTTCAGTGTTCGTCAGCTTCAGACGGAACAGTTATCGGATGAGTAACGGGAGAAATATTAATATTTGATTGTATTAATTAAATATTAATTAATTAAGGATTATAATATAAAGTTATAATTTTAAATTATAACTTAAGTGATTTTTAATCAAGGGGGTCGCCATCATCAGGAAAGGGGCCATTTTTGCATATTAAATTTATAATTTAATATTTGGCTGAGACTATTGAAATAATAAAAGATTAAAAGTTGAAATATTTAAAAAGTCCCTATCTTTAAGGAAATCGCACTTTTCAGCAATATAGTGCATTTTCCTTGGGAATTGTGCCATTATGATATTTTATGAATCGAAAATTGATCAGTCTTTGCGAGAGAACGGAACCTTAGGGTTTGAGTTTGAATTCCTTGGAGAACGAGCCATCTCCATCGGAAGCAATTCAGAGGATGTGAAATAACATCTGATTTATTGCCAGTTGAGAGATTTCTTCATCCAGAAGAAATTACAGAGTTCACAGAGATTTATTTCATCCGGGTTTCAGACAAGTTTCTAATCCAGAAGAGTCTACAGTAGTGAGGCGCCTATATTTATCATATCCAGAGAATCTTCAAAGGGCCGTACAAATTATCTATTGCTGCTGTGTAGTATCAGGCCGTACCAGTTTTGTACTTGGCCGTACTATTGAAGAAGGCCATACTTTGTTCTCCAGAGCCAACGCCTTCAGCTTCCATCTTCTGAGTTCATCTGTCAGGGCGCACCAAACCATATCCAGAGGTTCAGACGTTGGTCACAAGGGAGCCGTACCTTTTAGCATCTATTAATTGCTGCAGCAGCCGTACTTAGTACAGCAGGGCCGTACCTTCACTAAGTTGTAGCTTCACAGTTGAAACACATTCCTTCAGTGTTTGCAACCAGAAGATATTCATTGTTCAAGGCGCCCAGTCTATTATCACTTTGAAGACATCCTTAAGAGGCCGTACACTTATTAAATGCTGATTCTGATCTGGCCGTACCTGTACCAGGCCGTACATCTCAGATTTCTGGCCGTACCACCTTGAAAGGGAGCCGTCCTTTGTTTCTGGAGAAAACGCCTTACCTTAAGGCCATCTTGCATTCTTTCAGGAGGCACCTAAGCTGGGAGATCATAACTGGAGCACCAGACGGAGGGAGAAGGGGTCTATCTGCTCAGCCGTACCATTCATTTATTGCTGTATCAAAAAACCAGGTTTCAATATTTTATTGCCTTTTATCTTGCATGTGTCTGGAACATCATTGTAATCATTGCAAAAGTGGAATATATTGTCTGGCTTCAGTATTTGAGATAGTTATTATTATTTTCCGGAGTTATATATTTCATTTGAATTTATTTTCAATATCTTGCAAAAATCGCAATTTCTTGTATTGCACAAAAACCCACAAAAACAGTCCAAAAACCAAAAACGTCAGAAGAGACACAGAAAACTGTCAGATTCGGAGAATAGGGGAAACTAGGGTTTCTACAGTGGTATCAGAGCTAAATCCTGCCATCCTGAGGGTTTAGCCATCTTCTGCAGCCGAAACAGTTTGGGTTTTACCAGGTATTATACATGCAGACATGCTCTGATTGACAGGCACCAGAGTTTGAGCAGGCAGCCGGGAAACATGGCTGACAGGAATTACAGGTCTGATAGAACAGATAATCTTAGAACAGAGATTCCTCACGATAACAGAGATCGGAACAGTGCAGAGGTCTTGCATGCACTTAGAGATCTTCGTGCAGGTCAACGGCGGTCAAATGGTGTATTACAACAGTTGGCAGATGCACTTCAGAGACTGGATACTCCGAGGAGATCGTCACCACATCGTGACGACGACAGGAGTGTTGCAAGTTCACGGAGAGCTCCTAGGACAGTGTCACGAACAGCAGATAGGCCTACTAGGCCCACTTTCATGAGACAGGAGCCCGATGAGGCTATAGCAGGTGAGAAGCATGAGGGTTTGTTCGCTGGTACATTTAGGACAGCGAATGACGAGTGGCAGTTAGTATCACCTGAGATCAGCGGAAGGATCACTATTGACAGAACACCACAAAACACAGAAAGTGAAGTGATTAGCATGTTCCAGGAGTATAGCATTCTACCTCAGAAGATTAAAGAAAAACTTCCTTTCATGAGTTACGTGGATGTGCACCCGAGTCTTTGCCATAAGACAGAGTTGGCAAGGAAGAAATATCTCACCATAGCTCACGAGCTGTTTACACCTGAAAGGGATCGAAAATCTACACCTAGGGATGATACAATGCTTCGTCACGATGATTTGATATCTTCAGTCTCCTATGCAGAAGGCAGAAATTTATGTGATGAATTTGATAGAAGTGATGATTTAATCCGAGAACACACTAGCACAGCTTTGGGTAATAATTTACCTACATCGTCTTTGCAGGAGGTGACTCAAGAAGTTTCTACTATTGAAGCCACTTCTGATTTTTATGACAGCATTGGCGAAACTTCGCGTGAGCATGGCACAACAGAGGTTTCACACATGCAAAGTACTCCTATTGAGTTGTCGCATGAAGAGACTCAAGAGTTGGGTACGAGTGATGCATTTGGTGTTGAGAATTTATGTCATGATGAATCTGATTTTTCGGATCAGACCTTTGAAAACAAGCTAAAGGATTCGTATGTTGATATGGAATCCCAGGATCGTGTTTCGGATGGGCATGTAGTTACTTTTGGAGTAGAAGCGTGTGAAGCTACTGTCATACCAGCAACTTCTACCATACCAGTTGAGCCATCCTTTGAGGTACCGAGCAGCAGTACCTTAAATGCTGAGGTGTGCATGGATGAAAGCACACATGATGCTGCTTATCATGCAGTGAGCGATGACGGATCAGCGTCATATCATAGTGCATATGATGAACCGGAAATCTTGTATGGGGGTCGTAAGCTTCAGAATCCTCATCATTTGGTTGGGCAACTACAAGTGAATGATAATATGATTGCCACCGCCCTTGAGCATTTTGACATTGCTCGTCAGATGTTGACTACCTATGGTTGGAGTCCGCCTTTGACAGGTGAGCACAGTGAGAGTGGTTTTTCCCTTGCAGTGATACATGCACTCCGAGAAGCAATTGGAACGATGAAACAAAACTACCTTAAATTGCTTGCAGACAGGGATTTCCTTCTCGAGTGGGATTGCATTTGTTATGATGCATTGAAGGGAAAGGAGGAGCGGATCGATGAGCTCACTCATGAGCTTGAGGTGACTAGGGACTCATTGCATAGCACCCAGTTGGCTCTTCGAGAGTCACAGCTACAGATTGAGAAGCTTACTGTGGCGTTAAGATTGGCACAATCTTCACCATCTTTGGATATAGTTCAGTCTTCCATGGCAGCGGTTGGTGAGGAGTATACACCCATGGTTCCTAGTAGTGAGGGAGATGTTGAGGATGTGGTTACATCCATCACATTCACAGGAGCAGTTGATACAGATAGGATGAGTGCACTCGATGAGAGTAGCAGTGAGCCACGCGTTGCACCAGATTCTCTTGAGATTAGTTCCGTGATGGGTGATGCAGGGCAGTTCATTGATAGTTCCTCTGACATGGTTGTTGATTCACTAGAGAGTTGTGTGACAACCCTCGATACTTGTCCATCTTCACAGCAGATATTCAGAGTCTCATCCAGTTGGGAGATTGGTACCTATGATGATTTGTTTCCCTCTCCTGGAAGCAAATCAATCATTTCATCCGATGCAGTTGACTATGATCGGCAGCTGGTTGAGCCAAGTCAGGAGTACAATTCAATTTATTATTCCAGCGATTCAGAGGTGGATGATACAGATCAGTCTGGAGTGATTGTGCAATTTGTGAATAATCCATTGTTTGAATTTGATGGTGGTTCGATCTATGATAACCCACTCTTCGAGTTGGACGCTGATCGTACTCTTGATATTAGTTCCAGGTTGGGTGATGATCGTAGTGTTTGGGATTGTTCCAGTGCATCGCAATTCCAAACAAGACTCACAGAGGAGTTTAATGAGGTGTACACGGTGAGGAGTGCTTATAGTTTTTCCTTTGATCCACTTGTACATGATTTGTATTCGATGCACCATACTTGTGCACAGGGTGATTCTCTCGGTACAGTCGAGGGGAGTAATTCATTATTGTGTGCAGAGTTACCATCTTCACAAGATGGGGTTGGCGGCTGCAGGTACTCGACTCAGTTGTTTGTGGGGGATTACTTACAGGGTCAGCAGTCAGTTATCCATCATGCCGATATGTATTTGGCAGGGTTTGATACTTCTATGTCGCAGATTTTTCATACAGGTACATGGCTACAGGGCGACTATGGTATTAGTTGGCATGATGGCTTGGACAGTTATCACATCCATGAGGGTTTAGCAGAGGACAGGGAGAGATCCAGGATAGTAGATGCTTCTAGAAGTTTTTATCTCTGCATGACAGATGGATGTGGATTCATATTGTATTGGGATCCCGGTGGCGACAGCTTTGGCACTGAGTATTGGATGGGTCCCATTGGGTTACTTCACTATTCTCAACATGGTGAAGTTGGAGGCAGTAGAGCGCAGTGGCAGCCTGAGGAGGACCGTCACAACAGACTTTTACGCTGGGTTTGGGATCCAGGTATTGATTGCGCAGTTGAGTTTTTGATGATGCTACAGGAGACAAATCGTGATGTGTGGGACATTTCACAGCTTTTTCTTTTGGGCCTTCCGAGGATCGGAGTTTTCTTTGCAATTTTGGGGTCAAGCAATTTTCTGTCATGATTTTTGGCGAGCATCAGAGATCGTAAGATAAGCCTATCATGAGACCCTCGTAGGCTGATAGAGTGGTTAGAGGGTCGTTTGGGAGCTTGGCTCAGCGTCAAATTGGCAGTTTTGATCAATTGGCTTTCGTTTGGGCTCGATCGAGACTTCTCGCAGAGTTGCTATTTTTAGCAGTTCCTGGCAGGCAGCGTGGGACCCCTGCTATTTTTAGCAGTATGAGATTGGCAGCATTCGGAATCACTTCAGTGTTCGTCAGCTTCAGACGGAACAGTTATCGGATGAGTAACGGGAGAAATATTAATATTTGATTGTATTAATTAAATATTAATTAATTAAGAATTATAATATAAAGTTATAATTTTAAATTATAACTTAAGTGATTTTTAATCAAGGGGGTCGCCATCATCAGGAAAGGGGCCATTTTTGCATATTAAATTTATAATTTAATATTTGGCTGAGACTATTGAAATAATAAAAGATTAAAAGTTGAAATATTTAAAAAGTCCCTATCTTTAAGGAAATCGCACTTTTCAGCAATATAGTGCATTTTCCTTGGGAATTGTTCCATTATGATATTTTATGAATCGAAAATTGATCAGTCTTTGCGAGAGAACGGAACCTTAGGGTTTGAGTTCGAATTCCTTGGAGAACGAGCCATCTCCATCGGAAGCAATTCAGAGGATGTGAAATAACATCTGATTTATTGCCAGTTGAGAGATTTCTTCATCCAGAAGAAATTACAGAGTTCACAGAGATTTATTTCATCCGGGTTTTAGACAAGTTTCTAATCCAGAAGAGTCTACAGTAGTGAGGCGCCTATATTTATCATATCCAGAGAATCTTCAGAGGGCCGTACAAATTATCTATTGCTGCTGTGTAGTATCAGGCCGTACCAGTTTTGTACTTGGCCGTACTATTGAAGAAGGCCATACTTTGTTCTCCAGAGCCAACGCCTTCAGCTTCCATCTTCTGAGTTCATCTGTCAGGGCGCACCAAACCATATCCAGAGGTTCAGACGTTGGTCACAAGGGAGCCGTACCTTTTAGCATCTATTAATTGCTGCAGCAGCCGTACTTAGTACAGCAGGGCCGTACCTTCACTAAGTTGTAGCTTCACAGTTGAAACACATTCCTTCAGTGTTTGCAACCAGAAGATATTCATTGTTCAAGGCGCCCAGTCTATTATCACTTTGAAGACATCCTTAAGAGGCCGTACACTTATTAAATGCTGATTCTGATCTGGCCGTACCTGTACCAGGCCGTACATCTCAGATTTCTGGCCGTACCACCTTGAAAGGGAGCCGTCCTTTGTTTCTGGAGAAAACGCCTTACCTTAAGGCCATCTTGCATTCTTTCAGGAGGCACCTAAGCTGGGAGATCATAACTGGAGCACCAGACGGAGGGAGAAGGGGTCTATCTGCTCAGCCGTACCATTCATTTATTGCTGTATCAAAAAACCAGGTTTCAATATTTTATTGCCTTTTATCTTGCATGTGTCTGGAACATCATTGTAATCATTGCAAAAGTGGAATATATTGTCTGGCTTCAGTATTTGAGATAGTTATTATTATTTTCCGGAGTTATATATTTCATTTGAATTTATTTTCAATATCTTGCAAAAATCGCAATTTCTTGTATTGCACAAAAACCCACAAAAACAGTCCAAAAACCAAAAACGTCAGAAGAGACACAGAAAACTGTCAGATTCGGAGAATAGGGGAAACTAGGGTTTCTACATAGATCCAACCTAGCCCTTGCATCCAGAATCCTCCTTTTGCTTCACTTTCCTACTCCCTTTCCTTCCTCCCTACTGGACCTCCAACTCATGCAAGAACCCCAAACCTTGCCACCTAATCCCAAGTACCAAGTCCTACTCACTCCCTAATCTCCATGAAGCCCCTCTCCCCACTACCTCTCTTCTTCTTTTTTCATGGTTTGTCCCAAGACCTAAACCCCATCCTTGCTATCCCTCCTTAGTAGTTTCTTTCCCCATGTCATAAAGCCCCAAAGGGACCTGGGACCTAGGAACTTCTTCGAGGTCCCCAGTTTTAGTTCCCTCCATGTGCCTAATCCCCAACCAATTCCTAAACCCGACCCAATTCTTGCACTCTCTCTTGGTCCCAATTTTGACTTCCTGAACCCAATCCCCATGCTTGGCCTTGTCCTGGTCCGCATTTCTTTCCTAGTCCCAATCCCTATTTCCTCTCTCATCTCGCAACCTGAACCTTGCACCTCTACATTTGGCTTCAATTCCCAATTTCTTGCCAACCCTGACTCTCACTAGCTTACTCATTTTCTTCCATTGGATATGAAGACTTCCCTTGAACTTTTGGATTTGGTTCCAAGGTTCCTCTTGGACCGAAAAAACTTGTCGCTCACCCATTCCATTCCCAACAACCCTAATGCATGCACTATTTCACCTACTACGCATCATGGTAGGATGTTTTACCTACCAAATTGAATTTGTGTGGCCTACAAAAATGTATCCCGCCAATTTGAGAACTCTACCAACACCCTATCAGGCCATATTAAATTTCCAATGCTAAGAGGACGATTTGCACATCAACTAGGAGTGTTCTACCATGTTTTCCTGGTATAGCTCGACACAGCTAGCCGTGATTTCAAGCATGACTCATGGAGGAAATATACCCAAGAGATATGGGTGACCATTGCATGGTACAAATCAAGATATTTTCAAAAGTTATTGTTGATCTATTTGCCCTTTCACGTTGGTCATGGATCTTTGGAAGTTCCCTACACCTCAGCACTTCTTGCCCTCAAGTTGCGACCTGCAAGAAGAATTATATATACAAGTTCATTCCTTGCTCAAAGGGTTGGACACTTTTTCTCAGTCACATTGTAATGTCCCCATTTTAGCTTTACGCCCTTCAGTGACCGATAGCTTATTTCCGGAAGCCCGTAGGCTCATTAGAGGTAAAATTAGGGTTTCCTATCTTGTAGGGGTTCTAAAACTTTTTTGAAGGTTTGCATGTTAGAGTTTCTGATGCATGTCTGGTGGAGTTTTTTGGGTTTTTGGAGAGCTTCAGAATGGTGTGACATGCATCTCCATCTAACAACCTTATCCGAAACTTGCTATTTTTAGCCAGCACAATGGAGTTTTGAGATTTGGATTGCGGATTCTTTCTGAGTTTTCAGAGAGCTTCGTAGTGATATAGCATGCAAAGTGAGTTGAGCAATTTTTCAGAATTTACTATTTTTAGTAAATTCTATTTTTGGCAGTTCTCAGGCTAGCAGCAATTCAATCTTCTGTAGTTCACATTTCTATTTTGGGTAGTGAGGCTATTCAGTTTGGTCTTCTATTGAATTGGAAGTTAACTTACTATTTTTGGCATTGGCTATTCTTAGTAAGTCTATTGTGGCAGTGGCATTATCAGCAGCTCAGCTCAAGTCTTCATTCTATTTCTGGCAGAATCAGTTTGGGCGTTGGTTTTGGCTTTGGCTTCTATCTCTCCTTTGGACTGAGTTTCGACACTTAGTCAATTTTATAATTTGAGTTTGTACCCCATGCCTTGTCATTGATCTTCAAGTTGTTTTTAAAAAAGGGGGCATAAAGGAGTTGATTTGAGCATTTAATATTTATATTAAATGTTTTATTGTGCAACTTATAAATGGACGCCTAGAGGGAGATGATTAATGTTTTAATAATTCAAATAAAGTGCAACATGAGAGGTGGCGTCCCTTAGAGGAAGCTGAAGAGTTTCTTGTGGGAGTTTCAAGTTGATTCATTTTCCAGCTAAGGAGCCTATTTATTGATGCCTTGCTCATTCATTCTCAACTTTGGAAAATATTGTTAAGTTATGCTACTGAATTGATTTTAGAACCTGGCTAAGGGGAAGCTTAGCAATTTCACTCCATTCTTTGGGCCTAAAACTATGGTTCCCTAGATGGTTGATTGAGAGTGTGCTTCATCTAGAAGTACATATTGAGTTTCATTGTGAAGATTTAGGTGATAATTTTCAGATTGGAGTTTGCTGGTTCAAGCATGGCTAAAAGTGATTTTCATTCATAGTTGCTTGAGAGAATTTTTATGCATTGTCGGTATTGATCCAATATGTTTCTATGCACATGGCGACCATTCTAGTCAATTTTCAGATTTTAATTTGCAGCTTGGAATTTCCTAGAGAAATCGCCCTTCCTTCTTGGGCCTTACTTTCTTTATGAGCAGACTTTGAGAATCGTGCCCTTCATTGGTAGCTGTCTTTGGGTTTTTGTTGGTGTTGTTGCCGATCGCCTTGTTATGGAGGAGTTGTGAGTTCAGTTTTTGAATGCTTCATGGGAGTTTTGAATGAGAAACAAGCATTTTGGTGAGTTGTTTATTTGTTGGATTGAAAATTACAGTCTGCTGGTTTTATATCAGAATTATATCAGTTCTTATTTTGGTTGTATTTTCAATACTAGACAGATTTTAAGTGAGAGAAATCATCTTCTTTCATTGTGCTATGATGATATTGTAAAAACACTTGTAATTTGCAGTTGTTTATCATTGTAAGACTGTAAACAGTAGTACTATTCCAGTCATTTAATTGCTACATATTCTTGTGTTTAATTTCACATATTTGTAACCCTTGGATGGTTTACCACCAGTGTGGAGAAAGAACAAATTAATCTTTCATTTATCACCCACTGAAAAGTGGCGAATTCCCACTGTTGAGTGGATGCCCATTAAAGATGAATTGTTTGAATTGTAATGCTTTCCCCCCACTGATCAAGTGGTAGCGTGGAAACGCTTATGGCTGGATCATCGCCTACTTGCATTCAATTGTAATTCAATTTTCAGTTGTGCTTAGTTTCCTCTGCCATATGCTATCACCTCGCCTTCTAAAGGATCTTGGTGAACATTCTTGACGTAGAGTGCATTTAATTTGATTATCATTTGGAAGCTAACGCTAATCAATTGGCATAGTGCTAGTTTGTGTTGTGAAAATTCAAAGAAAAAATTGGTTGGCATATTTCAGTGGTATCAGAGTAAAAGATCTTGCCATCCTATTGATCAGTGCTTCATGTTTAGGCAAATGAGTGACAGAGATCTCCGGTACTACAATGAAAGTCGGAACAGATTCTAGTTCATCTCCTTGTGGTATCCAAAAGATTGGCAGTTAGGCACGGCTAATGAAGAAGAGATGAAGTTGGCAGAGACTCTCTATATGGCTGGAAAAATACTTGACCAAGAATTTCAATCAAGGGAAAATGAAGAGAACATTCTTCATTTTTTAGAACAATATTTGAGACAAGTGAAGCAATCACATTCTGAGGAGATGCAGCTTGTGTTAGCACCTGTAGTAACCTTTCTGAATCAGCCCTATTGGTTGAGGCATCCAGATGAAGAAACCAAGTTGTTGATTTCTTCTTGCTTCATGGAAGTGATAAGAATTGTGGAACCACAATTTCCCTATGATGAAGAAACTATGAAGATCATTTTAAGTATGATTGTGGAGAGTTTCCAAGATTTGGATGAAACTGGGAGTGGATTGTTTTCAAGAAAAGCTACTGTTTTAAAAACATTTTCAGAAGTAAGAACTTGCATCCTTCTGATAGAATTGGAGATGGAAAATCAGATTTACCAATTGTTTAATTATCTCTTCACTTCAACTTGGAGTGAGCAGGAAGAGGATGTGTTTGCAGTTGTTAAGAATGTTCTAATTGACACCATCAAAGAAGCTGATTCTCTTCCCGAAAGTGTCCAATCCCTTCTCAAGAATTCCTATGAACGTGAAGAGCAAATTTCTCCCATTGCTGATTTTCTAGTCAAAGAAATTTTCAGTCAATGGGAAGAAAAGTTGAAAACAATTTTGAAGAAGACTGTTGAAAACAAAGAGAAGATTTTTGAAGTTGAAGAGGAGGATGAAAGTTGGAACCCCTTTGCATTCATAAGAAATGTTCAGAGGGCATCTACGGATTTGCACTCATCCAAGCATTCTGTAGAAGAATGTAATGTGACAGTGGAAGCTTTGAAGACTAGTGAGTCAACAATTGTTAAGGAGGCTCAAGTTGAAGATTCAGAGAAAAAACTTTTGGAAACAAGAGTTGACATGAAAATGCATGAAGAGGTCATAAGTGCAGATCCAAATAAAGGAGTAGTTTAGTTAGAAGAAGATACTTGTTCAACAAGTGAGTTGCTTCTTCACAATTGCGGAGAATGTTGGTTCAAAAAACAAGCCAAAGAGTAGAAAGAGATAGAGGAAGCAGTAGTCTCTTCCCACTTCAAAGTTGATTTGACCAACTCCCTAGAATCGTGTGTAGAAGACAACAAGGAAGGAGAAGCTTCAAGTAGTTATAAGGCAAATTTCTCTTCACCAGAAGTCAAACTAAGGCAAAAGGCTAAGGAATTGGAAGGCACTATGGATGGAATGATGAAGAGTGTTCATCACATGCGAGACAAGTTGAGGAGTACAACTCAAACTATTTTTGAAATCTTTATCCATCAAAGTTGTACTACTTCATCTCAGTCAGCATATGAAGAATGCAGCTCAAGTTCATAGATTGCTGAAAATGGTATTCAAATTTTGTCAAAACTTGATAGAATTCATCAGCATGTCGAAAATCTGATTTATGAAGTGCCAAGAGGAGAAGATGCACGTTGCATTTCCATTGCTGATATGAAGTCCATTAAGTTTGCCTTGGAGGAAATTAAATCTAGTCTTTTGCACATCTTCCGTGACAAAAACAAAGTGGTCGAAATTGCTGACAAGGCATTGGAGTGGAACGACCTTACCAAAGCCAAGTTGCAAGAAGTGCATGAGACTCTAATTGAAGCAAAGAATCAGATTTTTGTTGTTCAATATTCATGGGAGCAAGAAAACAAAAGAAGAGCAAAGTAGCATCAGGTAATTCTTGATGAGCTTGATCTCATACAAGAAACATATGATTTGGCATGTTGTCCTGAGAAACCAAAGCATTCAAATTCTCATCAACAAGTTTTTCAGGCTTTTGACAATCTCTTGTATGAAGAAGGTGCTAGTAGGATTTATGTAAATCCTCTTTTTGAAAATGATGAAGGAATTATTTCAGAAAATATTGGAGGAAATTTCAGTTCATCTTCCAGCATTGGAGAGTTGATATGTGAGTTGCATGAGGCTGAATCTACCGCTGTTCCTGGTGCATCTATTCAACAAGAAATGGTAACTCTTGAATCACAAAGAAATGAGGACATTCTTATTGTTCATCAACAAAGAGTTGATTGGCGTATTGATGAGGATTTTATTCATTATTTGATGACGATGCTTGTGAGGTTCATGTCAGACTTTATTACATCTTCATCTTCTCTTAGAGTGGTTGATTTCAGAATTGTATTTGATGAAGGATTCATGGAATCTTTCCAGAAAATCATGTCACAAGATTTTGGATTCAATCTCTTCAACGAACATAGGTTGGTTGAATACTTCTTGGAGTTTCAAGAAGTGGCAATTTAGATGGAACGAGCAAATCAAAGGATTCGTGTGAGAGCAGTTCTCCATCTGAGAAGTGGTTCTTCATTGCTATTGGTTTGGGATCCTGGCATTACTTGGAAAGAAGGTAGTATTGTAAATTTTATTGTGGATAGCCCAGCACATTATTTTCAGAATGTAGTTGTGATTATTTGCTCTTGTGTTGGGAAATGTTGTTAGTTTTCTATGATCAGATATAAAACTCTGATTTTAATTCAAAATCAGACACATAAACACAGCATATACCCTGGGAAAACCCTCCACTTGAAGGAGAAAAACCCAGCAACAATATATCGCTTATATATTGAATATCAACAATGATCTCTTTTACAATGAGGCTGAATATGAGGCCAATCAACAGCACCACAACCGATGCAAACACACAGAATAATATGACACCTTATTGATAATAATATCGAACTCTCTTGAAGATAAACTCGGCCTTCTTTCAGACTATAATCTGCTCTTATAGAATTCGCACTTGCTTGAGAAACTCGAACTAATGAATGAATGATCAATGTGTAAAGACAAATGATCAACTTCAATATATACAAGAGAGATGGAAAGGACACATCTCTTCAAATCTTCATGTCGGCCTTCTACAAGAATCGTGTCTCCTTGAAACATCATGTTGGTCTTGATCAAATCGTGTCTCTTCAAAGGTGGCGGATGTAAACAAGTTGGCTCCAAAACATTTAATTAAATATTAAATAATATTCCAAATGAGGCGCCTCATTAATCGATATCATTATAAATTTAATAGCATGAGGCTATTATTTAATTTATTCTTCAAATGCAAGGAGATCGGGCTAGAAGAGAATCTCGATGCTGTAATAACATCAACAAATGTCTCCAATTGAAAATTAGTATTTGGGATTCCAAGTATATTCATATGAAGATTGGTATGCATAAAAAGAAGATTGGTTGGAGAGAGAAGTGTCTAAATTTCAGTTCTATGATGGCTGCTGTCTTCTTTTTTTGTCATGGATTCATTACTTTGGATCATAAATTGGTGTTCTGGGAAGGAAATATGATCAGAAGTTGGTTTGTGGTGGCATGGAAACCCTTGCTAAAGGTGCCACCAGCTTGGTTCATGAGCAGTTATGCCCTTTTTGTTGAGAAATTTTTAAATTGCAGCTGCTGCTCACCTTCTTGGATGCTGGTTTTCCAAAAATTAGATCCTAAGATGTTTATTTCAGACCTATTAGGAAGCTGGTTTATTCATTTTCAAGTCTCTCCATCTCTTATTTGGACTGAATTCCTACTCAAATGAGCAAAGGAATGATTCAGTATGGGTAGTTCATTAATGATTGACAGTGGATTTCTTGGTACCAACTCATATATTACTGTTTGGGGCAGCGAGTTATTAGCTGATTTGAATTGTCAAATTGAGGCTCTTGAAGTGAAATATGTGAAGATTTCTTGGAGTTTTTTCAGTGATTGTATATCCTTTTGGATTGAGATGAAGTATGGAGCATGGTTCTTTGTTTGGCATTGGTTTGGTGACTTGTTTAAGAATATTTTTGTTGCTGATCAGAATTATGACAGCAAAATTTGGAGGTCCTACAAACTGATATAGGACCCGGGCACTGACATGTTTGGTGCATTGTCTTTTGTGGACCGAGACATGTTGCTCCACTGTGGGTATTCAGATGTTTTAATCAAAGTAGCGCAACGGATTAGAGGAACAATGTTCTTGAGGATGATTTGGAATCCTGGTATCACTTGGGTTTTCTATTCAACAGCTGAAGATGATGAAGCCAATGTTGGCCTTTTGGAGTTTTCTTCCATGGTGTTTCAGTTTAGTTTTAATCAGGTGGCCTCTTGTATCAGCATCCAGCAGTGTAGTGACTACATCAGTTGGTGCTATCTTTCTCCTAGGTTGATTTGGGACCCAGGGATCATATTCAGTTTCAGTTTGGTTCAGCATGGTGATTTTGGGATGACATTAGAATTGCTTGAGGACAAGCAATTTTGGGAAGGGTGGACTGTAATGTCCCCATTTTAGCTTTATGCCCTTCGGTGACTAATAGCCTATTTCCGGAAGCCCGTAGGCTCATCAAGGGTAAAATCAGGGTTTCCTATCTTGTAAGGGTTCTGAAGTTTTTTTGAAGGTTTGCATGTTAGAGTTTCTGATACATGTCTGATGCAGTTTTTTGGGTTTTTGGAGAGCTTCAGAATGGTGTGACATGCATCTCCATCTAACAACTTTTCCCGAAACTTGTTATTTTTAGCTAGCATAGTGGAGTTTCGAGATTTGGATTGCGGATTCTTTTTGGGCTTTTAGAGAGTTTCACAGTGATATAGGATGCAAAGTGAGTTGAGCAACTTTTCAGAATTTACTATTTTTAGTAAATTCTATTTTTGGCAGTTCTCAAGCTAGCAGCAATTCAATCTTCTGCAGTTCACATTTCTATTTTGGGCAGTGAGGCTGTTCAGTTTGGTCTTCTATTGAATTGGAAGTTAACTTACTATTTTTGGCATTGGCTATTCTTAGTAAGTCTATTGTGGCAGTGGCATTATCAACAGCTCAACTCAAGTCTTCATTCTATTTCTAGCAAAATCAGTTTGGACGTTGGTTTTGGCTTTGGCTTCTATCTCTCATTTGGACTGAGTTTCAACACTTAGTCAATTTTATAATTTGAGTTTGTACCCCATGCCTAGTCATTGATCTTCAAGTTGTTTTTAAAAAAGGGGACATAAAGGGGTTGATTTGAGCATTTAATATTTATATTAAATGTTTTATTGTGCAACTTGTAAATGGATGCCTAGAGGGAGATGATTAATGTTTTAATAATTCAAATAAAGTGCAACATGAGAGGTGGCATCCCTTGGAGGAAGCTGAAGAGTTTCTTGTGGGAGTTTCAAGTTGAATCATTTTCCAACTAAGGAGCCTATTTATTGATGCCTTGCTCATTCATTCTCATATTTGGAAAATATTGTAAAGTTATGCTATTGAATTGATTTTAGAACCTGGCTAAGGGGAAGCTTAGCAATTTCACTTCATTCTTCGGGCCTGAAACTATGGTTCCCTAGATGGTTGATTGAGAGTGTGTTTCATCCAAAAGTACATATTGAGTTTCATTGTGAAGATTTAGGTGATAATTTCCAGATTAGAGTTTGCTAGTTCAAGCATGGCTGAAAGTGATTTTCATTCATAGTTGCTTGAGATAATTTTTATGCATTGTGGGTATTGATCCAATATGTTTCTATGCACATGGCGACCATTCTAGTCAATTTTCAGATTTTAATTTGCAGCTTGGAATTTCCTAGAGAAATCACCCTTCCTTGTTGGGTCGTACTTTCTTTATGAGAAGACTTTGAGAATCGTGCCCTTCATTGCTATCTGTCTTTGGGTTTTTGTTGGTGTTGTTGCTGGTCGCCTTGTTATGGAGGAGTTGTGAGTTCAGTTTTTGAATGCTTCATGAGAGTTTTGAATGAGAAACAAGCATTTTGGTGAGTTGTTTATTTGTTGGATTGAAAATTATAGTTTGTTGGTTTTATATCAGAATTATATCAGTTCTTGTTTTGGTTGTATTTTCAATACTAGAGAGATTTTAAGTGAGAGAAAACATCTTTCATTGTGCTATGATGATATTGTAAAAACACTTGTAATTTGCAGTTGTTTATTATTGCAGGACTGTAAACAGTAGTATTGTTCTAGTCATTTAATTGCTACATATTCTTGTGTTTAATTTCACATATTTGTAACCCCTGGATGGTTTACCGCCAGTGTGGAGAAAGAACAAATTAATCTCTCATTTATCACCCACTGAAAAGTGGTGAATTCCCACTGTTGAGTGGATGCCCGTTAAGGATGAATTGTTTGAATTGTAATGCTTTCCCCCCACTGATCAAGTGGTAGTGTGGAAACTCTTATGGCTGGATCACCGCCTACTTGCATTCAGTTGTAATTCAATTTTCAGTTGTGCTTAGTTTCCTCTACCATATGCTATCACCTCGCCTTCTAAAGGATCTTGGTGAACATTCTTGGCGTAGAGTGCATTTAATTTGATTATCATTTGGAAGCTAACGCTAATCAATTGGTGTAGTGCTAGTTTGTGTTGTGAAAATTCAAAGAAAAAATTGGTTGGCATATTTCACACATAGTGTAAGAGTGATCTAGGGCTTCAAATCATGCTAGTATAGCTTACCTTGGAAGCAACATACTTATGAAGCAAAAAAGAGGCTAAGTTTGTAAGTTTTATCGATAGGAGAATATCTCCACCAAAGTTTGTATAAATCGACAAGAATCTTCTAGTCACAGCTAGGGTTTTTTCTTTGCCATACTTGTTGGCACAAGCGTAATGTTGGATTTATTGAATGTGCCAATATTCTAAAGCATTGTAAGCCTTGCAATAGTCATTTCCTTATTACACATGGGTTTATGTAGTTTTGTGATGGATTGTTAAGCATGCTCCATTATTGATATCACCTATTTGATGTATGTAAAAGCATAGATCATTAATTTTTATGGTTTCGGTTTTCTTTGCTTCTAATAGACTATAAATTTTTTGTCCAATGGATAAGCATTGGTCCTAAGAAATAGTGATTCAATCATACATCTTACAAGAACAAAACATTCACCAACTGAGCAAGAATTAGTTTTAGGATCTATGCAATTTATGATTTAATAGTTTAAACAAGGAAATATCATTGTGAGCTTTATCATGCAAACCATTCATGAATCATACTCTTGCACCCACGTCTTGCATTTTCTACAAGTTAATGGACAACAATAAAATTGTAAATCTAATCATGGCAGTCATATAATAGTAGTATTTCAACAATATAATAGTAATTTATTCATGACAACAATATTTGATCACTCAAATTTTAAAGCTTAAAGTTTAGAAATTAAAATTAAAGTTAAAACACAAAGTCTGAAACTTTAAAATACAACTATTCCTTAAATAGGCTATCAATATCAAAAGACTCAAAGCTATTTGTGTCACTCTTTGGCTGAAGTTGTGGTTCGTCCAATGGAATCCCAACCCATCCCATTTGCACTTCCTCCTCATCATTCTACCTAACATCATCAAGATCAACATCCCAACATGTTGCTAGAGTCTATCAATACTCGGTAGTTTATTAAGCTTGAAGTCTCAAGGCAATCTAAACTATAACTATTAAGAATATTGCATTATTAAGCTTTTAGCTTTGTTAATTAGAATAGTTTAATGATAAAATAAAAGTGAGTTATAATAAAAACTCATGTAGCTATTCTAGGTTTGAAAGTAATTAGTTGGGATTTTATTATGAGTTGTTTTAAGTTGTTAAAACAACTCATATATTTAGAGATTTGTTTCCTACAAAATAGGATATGAGAATCCTATATATATGTAATATGTATTGAATGAAAAAGAGGAAGCACAATATTTTTGTTATGTTTAATTTTTGCTGCATCTATTATTCTGCCTAAAATCTCTATTAGTAACTAGCTTTTTTGCTTCTTTGGAAGTAAACCTATTCCTCGTGATCAAGTGGATGAAGCCATAGGTGGACCTATTCTTGCATAGCAATTTGTTTCAAATCCACCATGTCCTTCCCATGAAATTTCCACCATCCAATGGGGTTTTTAATTGCAATAGTGGCTCTATCCATCCTAGCCTCTGGTTTGTGGAATGTAGGACCCTAAAGATCTGAAAAAATTGAAGCCATTGCTCTCGCAGTATGGTTGCCTCCTCACTACTATACATCTCACAAAGGGTCTTCATAAACCCCTCCATTACCTTATCATCTTTAGAAGGAGGAATTCATCCAAGTCTAGGTGTGTACCACTTGAAATTAAAAGCATAGGCAGCAATATGAAGAGGGGTATTCATTGTGTTCCGCCTGTTTGTGACAACAAGCGTAATATGCTCCTCATAGTACTATAATCCAAGATCCTTCTCACAAATTCCTTGCCTCATTTGATCAAGCATGCTATCAAATTTCTTATAAATCTCTCCAAAGCTAAGAGAGTTTGTATCCACATACCTGATTACCCTCAGAAGAGGTGATATTATAGAGAAAATATATTTGCAAGTAACATTTAAAAATTATATGATATTAACACTATTAATAATGTAAATTTTAATTTTAAAATAAAAACAATGTGGAAACATATTAATTAGTAAATAAAATTTTCTTGCTTGATAGTGGACCACCGAGTGTCATTAAGCAACCTTTCTCTCACCTTCTTCCCTTCTATCTTTGATTAAGCAAACATTTTCTACTCTCCACAAACCACCATGGATTCTAGAGCATCCTACACCTCCAACATCCTCTCCAACAAAATAAAATAGTTATCATATCTAGTCTCAACTGGTTTGAGGAATTCTTTTTTTAATAAGATCAAAATAAGCATTTGTATGTCTCTAGCTTTGGCCAATGCTATCTTCACTCAATGCATTTTGACAATGTCTTTCAAAGCATATGCATAGCATGGACTAGAAAAAATATGTTTGTAAATGCTCTCATCCATCAAACTTGCTAACTTACAAACACGAGTTGAATCTATCACAACTTGCACAACATTAGAAAACTCAACCTCCTCTATGGCTTCCTTCAAAGGAGTAAATTGGTAATTAGCACCATTACGTTCCTTGAAGCAATTAATAGCTCTAAGAAAGTATGAACCAACAAAACATGTAACAATAATAATAATGAGTGGTTGCTATCGAATATCAGTCCGCCCATCCATGACAATGGAACAACCAATCCCCATCCATATTTCTCTCATCTCCTCCATCAATATGTTCATCTCTAAATATTGTTTGTCGAGGAGAGAGGTACACAATGTGTATTCTTGAAGGGGAACATAAGAGGGTTCAACTACCATTGCATCTCTCAACATACCTTTGAAATAAGAAGACCTTGCGAAATGAAATGGGATGGCATAGGCATTAAAAATTTTGGCCACTAAATCATCGACTTACTCACATTTTTACAAATTCAATAACCCTACCACTGTATTTTTCTCACCTACAATAAAAGTGGTCTTCCTCTTCCCCTTATCACAACTCTCTCCAACTAATACATTGGAATTGTTATCAATAGATTGAAATGTTTTCAATGACTGTTTCTTACTCTTAGTAGTACTAGTATTTTTTTCCTCACTCTCCCCAACCAACTTTACCATTTCAACTTATTGGCCCAATTTTATATCTTTACAAACTCTAACCCCATGCCTACTCTCACCCAATAAACAGGGTGTAACCCTACTATAGCTCCCATGAAAATAAGTGTTGCAAATATGATGCAACCAATGCCTACTACCCCCTATAGTTTTACCCTTGTTAATGCTTAAATTGGTAGGAAACTGTAGCAAGGCCTTTTTAGTGTTGAAAGGGCCTTTAGCAATTTTTTGAAAAGAGTATGAAGGGCATGCAAAATAGTCTTGTGGAGTTCCCATAGAACCTTTGTTTGAATTTCAGAATGAGAAGAATGATTTATTTTATTTACTTCAACTTCTTCATTGTCCATCTATTCACATTCACATTGTCATCATTACTACTAGTGCTTATTTTGTGGTGTTTTGTGTGACTACAAACTAAAACCAAAGCATTTTAAAACTAATTACAAACCCTCTCTAACAAGCTAAAAATTAATAAAATTGTAAAAAAAAAGTCAAAATGGATACTTTTATGCAATGGTTGTTGCTAAACCAGTTGATGTCTTCTTTCAATTCTAAGTTTCTAACGTCTTTATAATATTGTTGTGTTACATGGGGAGGCATGCCCAACCCTCAAGCCCCCATCCCTATAAGTGTAATATTGATCAATGATGTCTCCAACAGTAATGGCACATAGCCTCCAATGCACAATCAATGGAAAAAAATTATAAAACAAAACAAATGCTTTAAAGTTTTTAGTTGTTCTTTTGTTTATTAGAGTGAATAAGGGGTGTGGGAGGGTTTGTGCGACCCCCATGCCCCTTATAAATGCATTAAAAAATCGGCAAATGTCTTTTTTTTTAAAGTTAAATTGAGTCTATTTTCCATAGGGGACACCTAGCCATCCTAGGGATACTTGAGGGGCATCTCAAACTTCCCCAACCACCTTGAGGATGGCCAAACATCCTCTAAGAATTTCCTATCATCCCCGACTATAGAGACACATCTTCAAAATATCTTTGTTTGGTTGGGAGGGGGGTGTGTGGGTGCAAGAGGGGGGAGGGGATGGCTAGGGAATGTCCCTTGATGTCCCACCATCCCTGAAATGCCTCAAGGCACAAGGACGAGAGTTTGAGGGGTGGGGACGCATCCTTGTGTAACATAGGCTGAAACACAATTTTGCTCCTTAGATGCTGACATGACCTCATCTTCCTTAGAGAACATGCAACTTTGTAAGAGAGGGGGACCAACCATGTCAAGGCTCTAGGTCACGGAGAGCCGAGAGCGGAGGGCTGCCCTAACTTACCTCACTCTAAAGGGATGAGAATCGATAATGAAGAGCATTATGAAATACTTCTGTCACTCTACAGACCCGAGATTCAAGTTGGAGCTAGACGAGCAAGTTTTTGGAGTCAATATTGCACCTCAGACAGCTCTCTGTTCGAGGATGACAGTGCAATTCTAGGACGATAGCGCGGCACGCTGGCGTCTCTCTTGCTCGTTGGCGTCCGTATGGCCAAAAAACGTAAGATGGAATAAAAATACCAGAAAACTGGCTAAATAGCCTAGCTGACTAATCTTAATGAAATAAACAGAATGATGAGGTACAAAAAGTAAAGACAGAGATGACAAAGCAAGTAAATAAAAGCTAGGGTGACAAATATTATCTCACAAAAACGCCTATTCGCTAGCTAGCATCACACGCACATTCCCCTGCACACAAGCAAGAAGGGGAAAATTGTTGGGGTTGTATAGGGGCCTGCCTCAGTCAGACCCCCGTTTTGGTGTTTTCACCTCCACGAACAACCAAAAAAGCAACGGAGTAGAATATGCGATAAAGAAAGTAGAAAGTATTGCAATGAATACTACAAAAGACAATGTGCTATTCTATCAAACCACAAAGGAAAGAGAGTGAGATGTTACCACCCCACCCAAAGGCTGAAGGGAGAATGCAAGGTATGGACTTGGCAAAGTCACCACAGCCGCAGTGGTGATGAAGGGAGGTCTCGCAAGACTCCAAGCCCACAACTTCTAAAGTAGCACCACACGTACAAAGGTGGAGTGAATGAAGTAGCAAACTGCTGTAATGCTCAATGGAGTTATGGAAAATGCTTGAAGTGAGATTGCTTTAGTTGTGGAATTGCATAGAGGATGGAATGAATGAATGAAGAATGTTTTTGAAGGTGGGATAAGAAGAATCTGTCGTTTTTGGGTCGATTGGTCGACAAAAGGACGTTACAATTCGTCCCAATGAGGAGTGTAACGCCTCTGCCAACTTCCGACGCGGGAATTCGTCAAGGACGGCAGCGCACCGCGCTTGTGTCCCGGACAAATATTCCCTAACCGACACAGAGGACAAACGCCAAGTGGATGGAAGATAGGTGAGTATTGTGGAATTTCGCCTTCGAATTTGATTTTCTAAGGTGAAGGTATGTGAAAGAGGAATTTGCTTAACGGGTGCAAATTCGCTCCTATACATTTTGTCCCCACTTTAGCGAGCACGAATTTCAATGAGGGTTCAGTAAAGTAGATTTAAGAGATAGAGATGTATACCTGAACCATCGAGGAAGCAGACCGCGATCTAGCAAACTCGAAAGCGCAAGGCAGGCAAAGGACTCCACAAGTACTCTCTCCTGAGGAGTTTCAAACAAAAGGACTCCATAGCTCCACAAAACTATGAAGTTGCACAAAGTACATTGAAGGCCCTCAGACCAACGATGGACAAATCCCACATGTAAGTGCCTTACAAGCCCGCAAACTTGCAAGAAGGCATTCCCCCAAGTACTCTCTTATGAAGGAAGCCCAATGTAAGATGCAAGCGCCTTACAGGCCCCCAGACCTGCAAGAAGGCATTCTCCAAGTACTCTCTCATGAAGGAAGCCTACTATAAGGCGACTCCGTAGAGTCAGACTGGAAAGCGGCTTCACATGCGCACCTGCAAAGCAACATGTTAATCTGCAGATAAAACATGTTAGAAAACAAAAAGCAGCCATGCAGGGAAACAAGTAGGCAGTCACGCAGACAGCCAACAAATTGAAAGGCTTTCAAAGGGATCCCTTGGGAACCCTTCAAAAGAAGAGGGGTCCACTCAAGGTACGTGTTGTTTGAAAGTGCAAAAGAGACGTTTTTTTTCAAATCAATTCATCATCAAGGAATCCTTTCGAAAGATGTTCACTTCATCAAGGAATTCAAAAGGAAGAAAATGCCCCCTTGCAAGGGGAAGGTCGAGGCTTCTCCCGCAAGAAAAAGCTGCTCCCTCCTCAGAGAAAAGTTTTTGCAAACCCATGATGAAGGAAACACAATACATTGGGGGCCTTAGTTGAGAATGCAATTTTTGAAGAGGTTTGCAAAGGTTTTTGAGAAAGGACTCATTGGCAACGAATGCACTTTTTGAAAATCAAAGTATCATAGAAATGGCGTCACACATACGAGGGACAACTCAAGCAAAGAAGAGAGGAAGAGAAAAGAGCGAAAGAGAGCTAGCAACATCACGAACAAGGGACACAGGGGTGATCTGATATTCGGGCTCAAAGTTGTTCATAAATATATATAAGTATAGTAGAATAATAGTATATAAATGAACTATCATCAGCCCCCTACTATATCAGACCATGTTAAGAATGCACAAGAAGACAAAGTAAAAATAAAAAATTGGGTTAACATGGAAGGGAAGCCTAAATGCCCCCAACGCTTTGCATCGTCCCCAATTTGCCGAAAATCAAAACACATAACAGAGGAAGAATGATGATACAAATAGAGGAAGGTTTACAACACATTATCACTCCTATATCCAAACACCAACAAGGGTGACAAGGGTCATCCAACAACATAGAACTCAAGCACAGGGGAACACATCACAACACACACACACCTAATCTAAAGATAAAGAAGAGGCCTCCCCCTAACACTCATCGACCAAGATGTCGTTCGCTTCCCAATCTAGATCATTATAAGGGGAAGGCGGATGAGCCTACAGTGGTGGATTATTAAAGGAAGGAGCTTTCAACCCTCCCGCAACAAGGGCTAAGGAAGAAGGCCCGACAAGGTCTTCTCTACTCAGCTCTTGTGGAGCTATGGTTAGCGATTTTGCGAAGATCGCCGACAAGGCCGGGACCTCGTCCAAAGAGTTGAACATGCACTTTACGGAAGAGCCATGTGGTACCTCAATGGACGGGGAGGATGGCGCCCGAGATTCACTACTAGGCTCTCTAAGTGACTTGGGAGCGATGACAAACTCAGGGGAAGCCGAAACTTGCTCCGCCACTAGGACAGAACAAGCTAGCACAGGGCCACCCTTTGAAGAAGGTGGGCTCCTCTTACGCCCCCCATTGCAAGAAGGACCAACCTCCTCCTGCATAGGCCTCAAAGATAGATAGTTGTCCAATTTCTGGACCCAAGACCTCGCTGATGTCCTATCGGACCCATCAAAATAAGGCAAGGTAATCTTGCTGACCGCATACTGCAAATCCCTGTTCACCTGTGGCTGCGGCTGCTGATGCTGAGGGGGTCTACGGTCAAATCTGCCTCCTCCTCTGGGTTTATAAACATCCATAAACTCATGAAACGTTAATGCTTGCCGGATCTCAGGTGCTAGTGACATGTACTCACCATGAAACCTCGTCACATCTGCCACTGACATGCCATTATGTGGCTGAAACTCCTGATGCTGCCCCTGCTGCTCTGCCCCCGGAGTCTGAGGTGGAGTCTCTCTAGGTAAGAAAGTAGGCTGACCTGGCCTACGCTCCTGAGATCGGTGACGGCTGACGTGGTACTGATGCCAAAGGCTGATCTACTGGTGTAGTCCCGCTCGTCTGTCCTATCTGTATATAATGTGGTTGTGTGGGCGTATACTGTCTAATAGTGCCCATCAACTGGGACATCATGTCCATCATGTTATCATGTCTGCGTCTAAACTCCTCATCTGTAATATCACCCTCTGCATGTGCCTTCCCTGTATCCCTAACTGTCTCTGTAGGAATCTCGCGATCTGCCATTAGAGTTGCGACACTATTTTCACTGCTGTTAGAGCTGGATCTGTGAATGCCTAACACACCTGACACTGTCTCACCTTCTGGAATCGGTGGACCTGTCCAATCCTCAGCTCTGCCTGTCCCTACACCCTTAATATAATGAATGGTATCTCTGTTCATGAAAAAGCACCCAAAAAGCACACTGTATTCTGAAAAAGCAACTGAAAAAGCACAGGATGGCAGGAGATCTATGCTCTGATACCACTGTAAGAACCCTGGTGGTTCTCAACCCCGAAACCCTAACTGAAAATATTGTTTTTGCAAGTTTTGTGTTCTTTTTGTATTTTTTGTGGTTTTTTGGTAAATAACAAAGAGCTGCGATTTTGCTAAATAAATGCTTGAAAAATCCAGAATAAATCTAAATGCAAAGAATAGACTTTGATCTAGCTCAGAGAAGATAGGCGCACATTCTTATTTAATATTCAGAGCATTTACAATATTGAAATATGATAGATGAATTAAATATGACTTTTTATTACAAAAACCTGATTCTCCTTGCAGCCGCCTGAAGAAATGAAGTGTACGGCTAGTGTGAATTTCTCAGCACAGGCACCAGAGGAGTCTTCAGAAACCCCAAGCGCACCAATTGCAACTGTCAGAAGCCAAGAAACTAAGGCGTTGTCACTTCCAACGAAAAAGTACGGCTTTTCTGTAGTGGTACGGCCTGTACCAGCAATAATAAATAATAAAGTACGGCTCAATGAAAGGTTGCCAGATCTCTGTAGAATTAGCTCTGTGAAGTCGCCTCAACTGTTAGACGAAAGTTCTCTGTTAAACTCTGAATAACTGAATCAATGAACTCAATCTGTAACTTCTGAATGAAGTCACCAAGATGTAATCTTCAACTGGTATTTCACAGTCTCAGTATGCCAATCTCTGAAGAGGTATCGTTCTCCAGAAATGAATCGCCTGCTGAAACCCTAGGGTTTTGCAAACTCCAATGCTCAGAGCAAATAAGACAAAAGTTGAATAACATAACATAATGGTTCGATTTTGTCTTTCCTGTGATTATATACCTCCTTTGAGAAATTCGACCCAATAGCTCTTTTAATAATCTTTTAATAAAAAGATTAAATTTGTCTTTTAGACTTGGGAGAAATACTTTTATTAATTGGCGCCATCATTAATGAATAATAAATATTCATTATATCAAATATTAACTCTTTATTATAAAGTATAATAAATACTTTATAATATGCCAATTAAATTAAATATTTAAATATTTCAATAAAGTGACTTTAGTATAAAGTCAAAATATTAAATATTCAATAATCATTAAATACTCCTTATTTCTCTGTCTGATCACCAAACTGAATAACTGGGTCGACTCTGAGCTAAATAGCTGAACCAGGTGCCCTGCCCAAAATAGCAGCTTCCGCCTGACCTAACTTTCTAAAAATAGAAAGTTTCTAAAAATCCACTCTGGAAGATTCCGCGAAGGCCCCACCTGAAACAACTGCAATAATGAAGCTACAAAACACTGAGTAACTGCCTCAGGTGATCCTCTGCACACATCTGTCAGCGTACGAGGATCGAAATGATAGGCTAACCATATCACCAGCTGCGCTGACTAGGATGGGGACATCACAGTCCGCCCTCCCTGAAATTGCTTGTCCTCAAGCAATCTCAACTCTGGATGCTGTAAAATCTCCTCTGACTCCCACGTCGCATCCTCAACTGGCAAATCTCTCCACTTGATTAGATATTCCCTGATCACCCGCCTCCAAAGGTGTCTCTCTCTCATCTCGAGGATGGCCTCAGGTACTAATATCAATTTCCCTTCGTCATCAAGGGGTGGCAAAACTAGAGAGGGTATCACATGCTGACCCAATGCCTTTTTCAGGCGAGAAACGTGAAACACATTATGGACCTTGCTATCAGCTGGCAAGTCCAACTCATAAGCAACCTCGCCCACTCGTCTGACAACACGAAATGGACCATAGTAGCGAGGCTTCAGCTTCTCCGCCCCACTCTTCCGCAGAGTAGACTGACGATACGGCTGCAACATGAGGTACACCATATCACCCACCTCAAAAGTACGCTCAACCCTCTTCTGATCAGCATACTGCTTTTGCTGATTCTGTGCCCGCTGGATATTGTCTCTGAGAGACCTCAAAATGTCCTGCTGACTCTCTAACATATCCCCTGCACTCGGCACTCTGCTATCACTCAATATCAAATCCAAAAGGTTGGGCGCCTCATACCCGTACAAAGCCATAAAGGGTGTCATCTGTATCGTCATGTGGTGAGTCGAGTTATAACAATACTCGCATAGATAGATCCATCTCACCCACGCTCTCTGCTGTCCAGCTATATAATGCATAAATAACCTTCCACCCACTTATTGACAATCTTTGTCTGCCCATCTGTCTGCGGATGGTAGCTGGTACTCGGTGTTAGTTCAGTCCCACAAAGCCTGAACAACTCCTGCCAAAAGTTGCTCATGAACCGACTGTCTCTATCGCTGACTATCGTCCTAGGCAACCCATGCAGCCGGAATACCTCTCTGAAAAATAACTCTGCAGTCTGCGACGCTGTGAAAGTAGTAGTAATCGGGAAGAAGTGTGCGTATTTAGTCAACCGATCAACCACTACGTAGATGCAATCTTTACCCTGGGCTTTCGGCAAACCCGTGATAAAGTCCATCGATAAACACTCCCACTTCCTATCAGGTATCAGAAGTGGCTGGAGCAATCAGCCGGGGATAAGAATGCTCCGCTTGTTATGGCGGCAAATAGAACCTCCACCCGGACATCGCGTAACTTGTCGGTTTTTCAGCCCTTTCCAAGTAAACGTTCGAACCATTCTATCGATCTTATAGTACCCCGGATGGCCAGCCATAGGAAGGTCGTGAAGAGCTCTCAAAGCGTAATCGCGCCTCGAGTCGGGGAACCAAAGAATCAAAGCCCTTGTAAAATGATCAAAGTCATCTACAATGGTATACCTATCATCTGCTGCATCACATCAACAATGCTAGAAGCCCGTAGGTTCTTAGCATACTTTTCGGTAATAATCAGATGCCTCAATCCTCTGTGATCTGTGCCATGGCATTCAACTGAGGTCTGCGAGACAAGGCGTCAGCTACGACATTCTGCTTCCCCTTAATGAAGGTAATATCAAAGTCATACGACTGCAGTTTACTGACCCATTTTTGCTGCCTCTCATTCAAGTCTCGCTGTCCAAGGAAATGTTTCAGGCTATTATGGTCTGTACGGACACTGAATTTGCTGCCCACCAAGTATTGCCTGAACTTAGCCAAAGCATGCATAATGGCTAACATCTCCTTGTCGTAAATACTGTAAAATCTCTCAGGACCCCTGAGCTTCCTGCTCTCGAATGCAATAGGATGTCGCTCCTGCATCAAAACGGCACCAATGCCCTCTCCTGAAGCATCACAGAATAAATCAAATGACTTCGTAAAGTCAGGCAATGCTAGCACCGGACATGAAGTCATGATCACCTTGAACCTGTCAAAGCACTCTTGCGCCTGTGGTGACCAAGTAAAAGCCCTTCTTTGTCAAATCGGTGAAATTAGCGGCGTAAAGGCGATGAAATTACTAACAAATCTCTGTGTAGAAGCACACAACCCAATGAAGCCTCTGAGCTGCGTAGGGTTCTCAGGTACCGGCCACTCAACTATAGCTCGGACCTTCGCAGGGTCCATACTCACTCCCTTGGCACTGATGATGTGCCCCAGATACAACAACTCCTCCATACCTAGCTCACACTTGGATTCCTTAGCATAGAAAGGCTCATCTACCAAGATACCCAAGACTGCATCTAAGTGAGCCAAGTGATCCTCCCATGACCTGCTATAAACCAAAATGTAAATTGAAGACTAACACAAATCTCCTCAACTAGGCGAAAACCACGTTCATAGTTGCACGAAAGAATGGCGAGTGCATTGGTTAGCCGAAAGGCATAACCAAGAACTCAAAGTGACGCAATGACTTGCAGCCGGTTTTCTCAATATCTGCTCCTCATCGAGATGCGGTACCACGATCCTCCGATCAATCAACCGTAAAGAGCCGACTCCGTGCAACTCATCAATCAGCTCATCAATGCGTGGAATAGGGTACCTGTTCTTAATTGTTCTTTTGTTGAGCTGTCGGTAGTCAATGCACATCCGAAGGGATCCATCCTTCTTCTTCACCAATACAACTGATGAAGCAAAAGGTGACTTGCTAGGTCTGATATGCCCCATAGCTAACAACTCGTTGATGGTCTTCTCTATCTCATCCTTGAGTCATTTCGGATGTCTGTAGGGAGTGATCATAACGGGCTTTGCGCCCTCCTCCAACTCAATGATATGCTCTGTGCCTCTATCTGGAGGTCTACCAGGTGGAATGTCGCTAAACACTTTGGAGTGTTTAGTCCTCAATATCTGAATGTCAGGGTGGTACTCACCCTTCTGCTGCTCCTGCTGAGCTGGCATCAACATGCACTCTGCCGCCCAGTCAACCATGTCATGACGAATGAGCCTCTCCATCCGTCTGAACGAAACCATCCTCAAATTACTGTCTCGAATAGCCTTGATGACATGTGGTCTCCCATCAACCTTAAATTTCATCTCCATGTCACGCAAATTGAGTGTGAACTCACCCAAATCGTGCAACCATGCCATCCCTAACACCACATTAGTATCTCCCATGTTAACAACATAGAATTCAGTCTTGAATTCATAGTTGTTCAGTCTCATCAGAAGATCAGTAATCTTTCGGTCACATCTGAGAGTATATCCATCAGCCACCTTGACTCGAATACCCTCGAATGCCTCTGTCTGGATGCCACGCCTTTCCACCAAATGTGCATCAATGAAATTGTGTGTAGCACCAGTATCCAGTAATGTGATCACCTTCTGACCTGCTAAGAGCCCGCGAAGTCTAAACGAACCATCTCTCTGAAGGCTAGTCAAATGGGCTTCCTGTAACTTCCTTCCACCTTCGTGTTCACCCTCATTTTCGGACCTGTCATCATCTGAAGGCTCGGAGTCAGCTTGCTGGTCTGACAGATCAGATTGCTCTTCGCCCTCATAAAACCATTCCATCTGATTATTTTTTACCTTAGGACGAAGTGGGCATATATGTTTTTCATCGTAGGGTGCCTTGCACCAGAAACACAACTTTTTCTTTCTCAATTCGTTCAATGTTTCTCGGTCAAAGGGTGGTGCATTCTGTCTCTTAGGATCCGGTTGATCCTTCCTTCTGTCAAAAGGCTTATTCCTGTCATTGTTTCTATCAAAAGGCCTATTAGGCCTAGTGTATGGTGTTGACCCTGAATTGAACTTGCTGCGAGGTGCTGCAAGCTCCATGTTTCGCGCCTTCCTCATGGCCTCCTGAAGGGTAGGAGGGTCAAACGCCTTTACCCAACCTCTCATAGGTTCCGTCAAACCCTCAACGAAGAGTATAATAAGTCTCCGTTCGGAAATACCAATCACCATGACTGCAACTTTCTGAAACTCACCAATATACGAATCCAAACTACCTGTCTGCCTGAGCTGAGCTAGCTCTCTGAAATAAAGTTCCGGATCCTTCTTATCAAAGCGCTCTATGAGCCTGCTGGTGAACTCCTGGTAAGTATTAACTGCATGATGGCCAAGTGTATACATGCCGTGATGCCACCAATCATGCGCGATTCCATCAAGATGCAAGGTAGCAAACTTAATGGCCTCGTCCTCCTGCATAGGCCTCAAAGATAGATAGTTGTCCAATTTCTGGACCCAAGACCTCGCTGATGTCCTATCGGACCCATCAAAATAAGGCAAGGTAATCTTGCTGACCGCATACTGCAAATCCCTGTTCACCTGTGGCTGCGGCTGCTAATGCTGAGGGGGTCTACGGTCAAATCTGCCTCCTCCTCTGGGTTTATAAACATCCATAAACTCATGAAACGTTAATGCCTGCCGGATCTCAGGTGCTAGTGACATGTACTCACCATGAAACCTCGTCACATCTGCCACTGACATGCCATTATGTGGCTGAAACTCCTGATGCTGCCCTGTTATACGCCCGAGTCACGAGGTGCAAGTCTCTCTAGGTAAGAAGTAAAGGCGACGGCCTCGGCTCAGTCGTCCGTTGGCCCGGTACGTGGTCTTGATGCAAAGGCTGATCGCAGTGTAGTCCGCTCGTCTTGTCCTATCGTATATAATGTGGGCGTATGGAGTATCTTGTCTAATAGTGCCCATCAGGGACATCATGTCCATCATGTTATCATGTCTGCGTCCTAAACTCCTCATCGTAATATCACCCTCTTGCATGGCCTTCACAGTATCCTAAGCTGTCTGTAGGAATCTAGCGATCGCCATTAGAGTTCGCGTGCTGTTTTCAACTGTATTTAAATTTGGATCACAATGAATGCCTAACACGATAGCTGTCTCACCTTTGGAATCGGTGGACTGTCAATCGACTCTGCTGTCCCTACACCCTTAATATAATGGATGGTATCTCTGTTCCTGTGAAAAGCACCCAAAAAGCCCTGTAGCGTATTACGAAAAAGAAACGAAAATACGGGGATGGCGGGAGATGCATTAACTCGATACCAGCATGGGAACCTAGTGGTTCTCAGCCGAAACCCTAAGCTGAAAATATTGTTTTGTAGGATTTTGTGTTCTTTTGTATTTTGTGGTTTTGAAGTAAATAACAAAGAACTCGCGATTTTTGCTAAATAAATGTGAAAAATCGAATAAATCTAAATGCACAAAGAATAGACTTTTGATCTAGCTCTCGAGAGAAGATAAACATTCTTATTTAATGACCGAGGAGCATTTACAATATTGGGGAAATATGATAGATGAATTAAATATGACTTTTTATTACAAAAACTACGATTCTCCTTGACCGCTTTGAAGAAATGAAGTGCGGCTAGTGTGAATCTCTCAGCACAGGCACCAGAAGAGTCTTCAGAAACCCCAAGCGCACCAATTGCAACTGTCAGAAGCCAAGAATCTAAGGCGTTGTCACTTCCAATAAAAAAGTACAGCTTTTCTGTAGTGGTACGGCCTGTACCAGCAATAATAAATAATAAAGTATGGCTCAATGAAAGGTTGCCAGATCTCTGTAGAATTAGCTCTGTGAAGTCGCCACAACTGTAAGATGAAAGTTCTCTGTTAAACTCTGAATAAATGAATCAATGAACTCAATCTGTAACTTCTGAATGAAGTCACCAAGATGCAAGCTTCAACTGGTATTGCACAGTCTCAGTCTGCCAATTCCTGAAGAGGTATCGTTCTCCAGAAACGCTTCGTCTGCCAGAAACCCTAGGGTTTGCAAACTCCAATGCTCAGAGCACAAAAGACAAATTAGAATAACATAACATAATGGTTCGATTTTGTCTTTCCTGTGAATATATACCTCCTTTGAGAAATTCGACCCAATAGCTCCTTTTATGAGGAAAATCTTTTAATAAAAGATTAAATTTGTCTTTAGACTTAGAAAATGCTTTTATTAATTGAAATGCATCATTATTGAATAATAAATATTCATTATATCAAATATTAACTCTTTATTATAAAATTATAATAAATGCTTTATAATATGCCGAATAAATTAAATATTTCAATATTTCAATAAAGTGACTTTAGTATAAAGTCAAAATATTAAATATTCAATAATCATTAAATACTCCTTATTTCTTCGTCTGATCACCAAACTGAATAACTGGGTCGACTCTGAGCTAAATAGCTGAACCAGGTGCCCTGCCCAAAATAGCAGCTTCCGCCTGACCTAACTTTCTAAAAATCCACTCTGGAAGATTCCGCGAAGGCCCAACCTGAAACAACTGCAATAATGAAGCTACAAAACACTGAGTAACTGCCTCAGGTGATCCTCTGCACACATCTGTCAGCCTACGAGGATCGAAATGATAGGCTAACCATATCACCAGCTGCGCTGACTAGGATGGGGACATCACAATGTTTCATCTGCAGCATATGATCTCGCAAGAAGATTGGTTGAGTAGAAAATTAATAAGTTCAAGGAACAACTGACTACAGGAGAGCTAATTACATTTGGTCACAAGTTCCATCTTCTCTATTTGAAGAAAATAGCCCATCATCTAGTGGAGCAGCTGAGTTGGATGATGAGTACATCGAGCAGCCTGAGCCCTCTTGTGTTGAGACACCTAATCAACGCATTGAGGATATTTCTTTTGATGGAAATAGTGTTGTCCTAATTCCAAATTAGAATGAGTGTTTGTAGGACTTGGTAAAAGATGGATGCATCATTCTTGATCTTGACAGGTATATGATTGAGTTGCCGATTGATGACTGTCCTCCTTTGCTGGTTGGAGTTCTATCAGGTGACACTTTGAGGGCAACAGCTGTTGGTATGGAGAGAAGTGATCGGGATGGTCACTGTGGAGTTAGAGGATGGAGAGATGATGAGTTCTTCTCATCTTTGGGCAGCAAAGATAACTTTTTGCTCCATCATGGACATGATTCACAGGTTACAGGGTGTTGTTTTGATTTATGCTAGCAGCTTGTCAAATGTTGGTATATGCTTTTATGCACCTTCATTAGGCATCTTTCACATCTGTAGGAGACCATTCAGTGTGGATTGGTTTGTGGATGACATAGACACATCAATCATGGTTGCAGGTTCAGGCATCATTGGAGATTTGAGGACCAGGCTATACTTTGATGCTTTAGAGGTTGACATTGGACAGTTCTATCAGAAGAAGAGGGTTTGTCCTAGGTCTTGCGCATTGGATTTTGATATTGATCAAGCTTCTTTCCAGGCAGTAGATGGCATTCATGATGGTACTCTTCTCACTCCTGAAAGTGAGTCAGGACACTTGTAGTTGCTTTCTAAGAGAAGTCTTGATGGCGTTGCTACAAGACCAACTCGTCCTGTTTTGAGTTGTAAGTCTTCTTCTGATGATGACAGTGTAAGATGGAGTACACTTGACTATTCGGGTTTTCCATTGGTGCAATTAGGGGAGTTCCACCTCAATTACATCTTTAGGTGTGCTCATCAATTTGTGTTCAACCCACATACACAGGATCTGACTATGTCATTGATGGCACAGAGAAGTGGGTTCAAGTCCACTCTAGAGAGATACATTTCCAACTTCAGGTGATGAGTCCAAGTTTCTTACTTTTCCCTTTCCAATAGATTATTTCCAGAAGCAAGGTTTTGAGTTTTGGTCAGATTGGACTCTAGGGGGTATCAGAGTGGCATAGCGGAAGTCAATTGATGTTGAGGTTGATGGATTTCCAATTTATTCATGGGATCCAGGTATGATATATGAGGTGTATCAACACAGTACTTGAAGTTGGCATGATGAGGTTGATTTATAGAGTTGGGATCTAGGAATTCCATTGTTGGTTGATTGGTTTCATTGGTTGACAGAGTTTGACAACCTCTTGGGTTCCAATTACATACAGAGGTTATGAGATTGCATATGTTGCAAGATCACTTGGGATCCGGGTGGTTGGTGAACATGTGCAATTGATTCTCCATTCGGGCTCCAGATGTTGTGGCAATTGAGATGGTTTCGCAATTGCGGATTGTTTGAGGGCAAGCAATCTTTGGGAAGGGAGGACTGTCATGTCCCTAAATTGGAGGTGAAGTGATTTAATTAACTTAATTGGTTAAGTTGTCCAAATTAATGATATTTCAAAAGGATGGCTTAATTGATTATTTTAATTAAATATTAGATTAATTATTTATAAAGTTATTCCAATAAATTAATATCTTAAGGATGACATTATATTTAATTAATTTAATAAAGTGACTAAATAAAATAATAAATCATAAAGTCACTTAAGTGAATAAAATAATATTTTAATCTAGAAGCTTCTTGGAGGTGAATGAGAATTCTTTATAAGAAGCTGAATGCAAGTCATTTTAATGATGTTTTGGATTATTTCTATTTCTCATACCTGCATGGTAAAAGCTGAGGCTTGCATTGCTCAAACCCTAGCTGGAATTGTTGAGAAATCCATCCAAAGTTTCTACAAGTGCGTCATTGCAAATTTAACGGTCTTCAACCAAATTTGGAGAATTATGATTGTATTCAGCTTGTCTGAGGAGCCATGTATTTGAACAATTGCAATAGCTGATGTATTATTGCAATTATTTCTAAATTAATGCAATAGCTGGATTATTATTGCATTTGATTATTGTGCTGACATTGTATATCTTCAGAGTATTTTCAGTAATTATTTCTGAGTAATATTTAAAAGGGAAAAAATAACTATGGAAAATAATATTTGAGAAAATGATAATTTCTTTATGGAGCAATAAAGTGAAATTTTGAAGGTCATATTTTCCATCCACTATTATATGGGTTTATTATTTTTGGTGAATAGTTAGCTATATCGGGTTTTCATACTTTGGCTCTGTTGTACCCAAACCAAATTTTTTGCTTCACTGAGGCATTTTGTTAAATATAGTCTTAACCTAGTCAAAGTGATGTCAGAAAGTGGTTTTTGGGCTTTTAAGTATGGAGTTTATGTCAGTTTGATATCAGTCTGATACTGGAGAGTTTTGAGAAAATCCAAAATTTGAAGGAAAATCATCAAAAAAAAAAAATTTAACTTTGGAGCAAAGAGCACTTTTTGAAAAAGGCTCCCTTGATTTTAGGGGCTCAAATCCTATTTTTAGGGTTTGTCACCTCCAGCAAACATTTGTCCGAGATCTCGCCAGCTTTGCAACGAGCTATCAAGCCTGTCAAACGGACCTGTTTTGCTCGAGTTATGTGAGATACAGCGCAAAACGAGAGGAAAGTCAAAATTGGCTAACACTAAGAAAAAGAGCAGCTTTTGAGAAAGGCGCCCATCTTTTTGAGGTGTCAAATGAAGGTTTTTGACTAAATGCCACCTAAGATGTTTGTCTCACATTTGTTCAAGCTTCGCAACGCATCCGTCAGTGGGTGAATCTGAGTTGTAGAAGTGCCTGAACCAGAGGTCAAACGTAGGGTCAAATCTTAGTCAAAATATCAAGGAAAAAGCAAAAGAGCACTTTTTCAGAAAGGTGCCTAAGCTTTTCAAGCCTTTAATGTTTTCTTTTTGATGATCTCAGATATTCAATTTGTCCGTGTTACGTTCAGCTTTCTGTTGCCTGTCTCCGTCAAATCAGAAGATGTCTCAGCAGCTTGCAGTCAGAGTTTTTATGTTATTTTCGTCAGTTCCAGAAATGGCCAAGTCTGGGGAGAAAAGAGCAACTTTTCAAAAAGGCGCCCTTGATTTTCACCCCTCAGATGATGTTTTCTGGAGAAATGTGCCTTTGCAGCTGTCATGCAGAATGAGGTCAGCTCCGCAGTGAACCTGTGATCCAGTCCTGAAAATTGGTCAATTAGAAGTTATGAAGGATTTGTTTTTCCCTTCGTACGAGATCGAGATGAGAAAATTTGACTAAGTCTGAGAAAAAGAGTAGTTCTTGAAAAAGGCGCTTGGATTTTTGAGCCTTCAGATCTTAGTTTTATGATGTTCAGTCTCAAGGTACCTTTTGATTAGTTTTTGTCCTGCTCTGCGATGCACCTGTCAGCCAGCCAATCGGTGGAGTCAGTCAGCCAATGTCAGAGGATGAACAGAGGACTCGAAAGAGGTTTAAATCCAAATTTTCACCAAATTTGGCTAAGTCTGGAAAACGCCTAAAGAGGTCAAAGTTGAGTTTTCGAAAGAAGTTGACTGGTGCGCCCTAACTTGAGTTCTGACTTCAGTTAGACTGAACGATTTCTGGGTTGTCATCTCCAATTCATATTTTGGCATGTTGAGTGTTCTTTCAATTCGCATGTCGAGTTAACTAGTTTGCATGTCCAGTTAACTGACTTTGCATGTTGAGTTAACTTGTTTGCATGTTCACTTAACTGAAGTGCATGTTTGAAAATCAACTTGAGTTTGCATGCATGGCGCATTAGTTGAAGTTGTGAAGACTTTGTGAAGTTAGCGCTTCACTTTTGATTGTCAACTGAAGTTTTGAAAAGGGACACCATATTTAGAATTAAAGCATGAGTTTGAAGTTGGCTTTCACTTCTTATTGTCAATCAAGTTTTGTGTTAAAGACGCTTAATTTTAGTTGTGAATTTAATGAATTTGAAATATGGCAAATTCAATAAGGATTGCTTTTCAATCAAGTCAAAATTCGCATGGTATTTTTAAATAAACAACAACCTAAGACTAAAATGCATCACTAAAGCATGGTGTTTTTATTTAGTTTATTTTAGTTTAGTTAAACCAAAATTAGTCCAATCATAAGGCTGCTGCGATTTTCAAGGTTTAATGCTTTTTCAGCGTAATTTCAATGATGAAACTCTATTTATTCAAGCATTAAGGCCCATTATTCTTCATCACAAGTTTCAAGTATACATTCTTTCTTGGTACGAAAGTAGTTCTAAAGGTGTTGTTTTCACCCGCTGTTCTGGTATGTTCATCTGTGATATTTTGTGAAGAAGATCTAAGACTTTATTTTCACTTTGTACGCAAGTTTCCACTCAAATTCCCAAAAGGAGATTTCACATAACTCTCTAAGGTAACAAAACTTTTATCTTCGTACTTTCTCCTATTTCTTCTATTTCATCTTAGGTACTTCACGTCAAAGAAAACGAAAATTCTTTTCAAAATCCCACCATCCTGGTTCGCGATATTCTCAAAGATTTGCAAGAAACCTATGTCTAGGATTTTTCGAAAATTGCCCCGCACAGTCCTCCATTTTGCCTCAGGTTTTTTCCGAAGATCCCTTTGCATGTGGGCTGGCAACGACATCTTTTTCTAAAATCGAAGCCATTTAGGTTGGCTTTTAGAATTCTCATATGCAATAAAACCCATGTTCCGTGATTTTCTCTTGGAAACTGCCCCTGAAGCCTCTAAAACCCTCATAGCCTCTAATTAAAAAAGCTCTTGTATTAAGTTAAACTAAACGGCTTTTTTCTTGCCACCACGGATAAGCTGTGGGTTGTCTTAGAATCATTTTTCGGACAAAACCCATGTCTCAGAATTTTTGGTGAAAATTATCCTCCGACAAGCTATTTTTAGCCTCACCAGGAGCCATTTTAGCTTTCTGGAGAAAGTTGTCAAAACATAGCCGTGTTCACAGTCAACGGACGAGTTTTTCAGAATGCAGTTCAACTAGACTAAATTCAAGACCAAATCGGTCTTAATTCATGATTGCACTGGCATGCTGCTGCTGTAAGAAATAGCCACCACCCCATTTACTTGAAAGTCACGTCACTCTCGGGATCCCCGTGGCCATTATCTTCGTGAAGATGGTACCTAAGCTGATCTCGAGGCTGTACAAACTGAGTTTCAAAAGCTTGTTCGTGATATCTTGATGGAGATCTTGTGGTGTCTAAGTTGGATCACATTTCAGTGATTTCAACTAGTTTCAAAAAGACGGCTGAGGATGTCAAAGAATGCATGTGTACGATCAAGGATGGTGACAAGGAATTGAAGAAACAGATTATTGTTTTAGATAGCGTCAAAGTACCAGAAGACAGAGTGATTGATGAATTCTTGGTCGAGGTGTTGGACCGAGATGACTCGGAGTGATCTGCCAGTTGGGACCTGCAATTAGTTTCGAGGTTAGAGTCAAGAGCAGAAGTTAACTCAACTTTCAGTCTTGAGTTCACTTGCTGATTTCATGCTTATCTCTTCCTTGGAATTATCTTCACAGGAGTTAGATTAGGGTTTCCAATTAACTGAGGGTAGTTTCCAGTTAACTTTGCTTACAATAAGGACGTGCACGCTTGCACATTGTCCATTTAGGTTAGATGTTTCGGTTAACTGATGGTAGCTTCCGCTAACTCAGAGTAGTTTGCTTTATTAGGGTTTAGTAATAAATTCGTGACATTGTAAGATCACAAGTGACTCAAGGTGATTTTAGGGTTCCCTACACCTTCTCGGCTGTCTATAAATAAGAGCTTTTGCTCATTTGTAATTAACTTTTGCACGAGAGAAAAATATATGCTGTGCCTACCTTGCCTTCAATATTGCTCTTTTTGTATCTGTTCATGCGCTTTTGCTATTATAATGAATTGTTATGCCACATAGGGTTTCATGCAATTGTAATGGTGAATTCTTTCCATAGTTAGATCAAATCTGTTTTGTGTTCAATAAACTTGTTCAGATTGAGATGATAGTTGTGCCACCTTGCCTTCAAGTAGAGAATCTGTTCTTGGTTATCGTGTGATGTGTGTGAACAATAAACTTATTCGGATTGAGTTGATAGTTGTGCCACCTTGCCTTCAAGTTGAGAATCTGTGCTTAGTTTATCGTGTGTTGTTGTTTCCAATAAACTTGTCTAGATTGAGATGATAGATGTGCCAGCTTGCCTTCAAGCTGAGAATCTATACCTGTTTATCACGATAGTCAACCTTGCTCCATGCCTCATTTTCTTGAGGAAACCGATTTAAAGCAGATAAATAGTTGTAGTTACTGATTATAAACCAGAAAATCTTAGCCGCAACGCTCTTGGTTTCTAACCTTGAGCCTCTTCCAACAACAAAAAAGATAGGACTTCTTAGATTACTTTTCTTTCCATCACATTCCAGTGCACTACGAGGGAGCTTCCTCCTAATTTGAAGAGCACTCATTACGCAGTGTGCATAGCTGTCCGTACAAACCTGCACTCCAGAGGTGTTAGTTTTTACGCCAACAGGCTCATTTCAAATAAAACAAAGATTGGAAGTGACGTCAGAAATTATATCTTGCAAAGGTTGTGACAAATGTTATTTGGGAAGGCAAAGAAACCTTTGAATAATATTCGAGCAAATACATACAATTTGTTGAGAATGCTAATCAATATTATAAAGTCACGATTTATTCAATGATAAATATATTATTGGAGCTGCCATCATATTTATGTATGCCGTTGAGAGCTTTGGAGAGTTCATACGTGGCCTTTTGCTTACACATCATTCTCAGTTTGATCAATACATCTAAAGCTTGCTCATCAATGGGGAGACTCGGGCAAGAACAAGTCAACCGAACTATTTAACTTTCTATAGCCAGGAAGCATCAAACTGTTGGGAGGAGTCTTTCTACTTGTGTCTTTCATTCGCTAGCTTCACTCCAACAGGACATCTCTCACAAGCGTTATTCCCAGGTTTCCTATTACATTGTAAAATTTCAGAATATCATTGTCAATTAGAATTTGAATTCCATTCCATTAAGTGCTGGTCTGTAGTTAATGCACAGCAGTATGTATTTGCATATCAGTTAAAAGATTGTAAACCATCTCTATTTTAGAGATATCTGTTGTAGGAAGAAATTGTAATCAGATTTGGAGGTTTATTTGCAATACTAATTGTCAGGGAATTTGCATATGAAGTGGATGTAAAAATGCCTTTGGCTGTAGGTGATAGTTTCAGTCTGAGTTTGAGTCTAATTATGCATGCCAATTGTTTGTAGTAATGTCTATCAGCTGTAAGTGCATCTTTCATGTCATTTCAATCATATATTTTCATTGAAAGGATACCAATAGTTGTTGCATTGCATCCTCTTTACATTTCAGTATTTAGATTATTTCTTAAAAGTCATTTCAATGTATGCAAACATCAAACACAAAGTTGGGAGATTGAAGGACAAATGTTTGACAAAATGTCCAAGGTAGAAAACTAAAAATTTACATCAGAATTAGCAAGGGACATTACAGCACCAAGTAGGCACCATCGGACTTCTCATGTGAAATCCAGGAGCAGACATCCAAAACTCTTCTTCAGAAAGAGGAGCGAGAGAGGCACCCTAAGGACGAGTAGGCCTCTCCTTCCCTTTCGAGAAGAGAAGGCAGCTTGCTGCTGCACTATTGGAAGGGTCAATTTCGGTTGTTCCTTACCTCCGATCTTATACTTTACATAGTTTCAGTAAAGTAGGTCCATTCTTGGAGGGAGCAGACCGACCGGGGCAGGCCAAAAATGATCCAATGAGTAGCCCCCATGGGACACCAACGGCTAGTACCCAATGTCATGCATGATGTGCACAACACCTTCATGGGAGAATTTCAAACACTTATGAATGACGGAAGCAATTCCGTTCATGGAAGTTAGCCAAGGTATGCCTAACTTCACCCTGAACAAATCCGATTGCGAAATAACGTCAAAGGTTGTGTCCACAGCCCTAGGTCCAACTAGGACGGATAGAGTTATTGAGCCATACGGCTTGAGAGAAAGGCCATCGTGCGTACGGATGGTAGACTTTGTTTCTTCGTACTCCTCCCTCTGTAATGAATTCAACCACGTCTTTTTTGTGATAACGTTCACTCAGCTCGCAGGGTCAACTAAGACCCCTATCACAATGTTCCCATTGAGACGAGCGGGAATGTAGAGGGGAGAGGGCTTATTATTCAAGGGCATGTTCTGCAAGGTGAATGTCACGTCTTGCGAGCCATTCGCAGGCTACGTGGAAGGAGTAACTGTGACCATGTTAACGTACGTTGAGGGTTGAGTTGTAGAATTGGAGGGATCAATAATTAAGTTAGTAGAATGAAACAGAAACGGGTCCATGTATATCTGCAACTCACTATTTGCTTTCGCCACTGATTTATTTGCATTTTGTTTACTCCCATCAAGACGAATAGTATCGTCCTCGATGCGGTCTTGTATCTCGTGACACAAGCGCATACAACGTTTGGTATCATGTCCGTTAACTCGATGGTACTAACAGAAGGCATTTGCATCATACCAATCAGGATAGGGTTCCTTGAGAGGTCTAGGGTTTTCCAAGGTTATGATCTTATCCTTCAGCAACTTCTGCAAGATGGAAGAATAAGATTCCGCTAACTTTGTGAACTTTTTGTTGCATCTGAGGCTGTTATCATTCGTTGTGGCTACTACATTCGCAACAACCTTACCTTTTCCTGAGATTGATACGATAGATTTTCCTTCTGAACGGGACACGAGGAGGATCCCCTAAACTGAACTACTGTTTGTTGATATTCTCGTAACGCAGCACACAGATGCGCGAAGGAAGGGTATTTCATAAGGGCAAAATTTTCCTACCAAGGTCTCTAAAGGTTACCTATGAACACCTTCTGCACATCAGAATTGGGCAGCAGGTACAAGATTTGTGAGAAGAGCGCTTGATATCGCGCTATGAAATCAGTTATTTTCTTGTTGTCCCCCTGCTTACACTGGATGAGATCCGAGAACATCATCTTCGATCCAATGTTGGCTTGGAATTGTCGGAGAAACTGATTTACAAGTTGGTCAAATGAAAA